>VIRR01000423.1:0-15249 GCA_008638375.1 Nyssa sinensis
CATCAATAGTATAAGAACTTCATAAAGTAGCATAAGTTTATTTTATCATTTTTGAGGTGTGTGATGTAGTTAGGGCCGATATCCGAGATTTTGGTCTGTCAAAACCCCAAAATGGACCTTTTTGGAGCTGAAACTTGCATAAGTTTCAAACCGGGCATCCGAACCGAGTTCCGTAAGTTCGTGCAAGTTTATTTTATCATTTTGAGGTGTGTGATGGGGTTTCGGTGTAGTTAGGCCGATATCCGACATTTTGGTCTATCAAAACCCTAAAATGGGACTTTTTGGAGCTGAAACTTGCATAAGTTTCAAACCGGGCATCCGAACCGAGTGCCGTAAGTTCGTGCAAGTTTATTTTATCATTTTTGAGGTGTGTGATGGGGTTTCGGTGTAGTTAGACCGATATCCGACATTTTGGTCTGTCAAAACCCCAAAATGGGCCTTTTTGGAGTTGAAACTTGCATAAGTTTCAAACCGGGCATCCGAACCGAGTGCCGTAAGTTTGTGCAAGTTTATTTTATCATTTTTGAGGTGTGTGATGGGGTTTCGGTATAGTTAGGCCGAAATCCAGCATTTTGGTCTGTCAAAACCCCAAAATGGGCCTTTTTGGAGCTGAAACTTGCATAAGTTTCAAACCGGGCATCTGAACCGAGTGCCGTAAGTTTGTGCAAGTTTATTTTATCATTTTTGAGGTGTGTGATGGGTTTTCGGTATAGTTAGGCCGATATCCAGCATTTTGGTCTGTCAAAACCCCAAAATGGGCCTTTTTGGAGCTGAAACTTGCATAAGTTTCAAACCGGGCATCCGAACCGAGTGCCGTAAGTTCGTGCAAATTTATTTTTTCATTTTGAGGTGTGTGATGGGGTTTCGGTATAGTTAGGCTGATATCCAGCATTTTGGTCTGTCAAAACCCCAAAATGGGCCTTTTTTGAGCTAAAACTTGGATAAGTTTCAAACCGGGCATCCAAACCGAGTGCCGTAAGTTTGTGCAAGTTTATTTTATCATTTTTGAGGTGTGTGATGGGTTGCGGTATAGTTAAGGCCCGATATCCAGCATTGGGTCTGTAAAACCCAAAATGTGGCCTTTCCTGGAGTCTGGAAACTTGCATAAGTTTCAAACCGTGTCATCCGAACCGAGTGCCCGTATAGTTTCCGTGCAAGTTATTATATCATTTTGAGGTGTGTGATGGGGTTTCGGTATAGTTAGGGAAGGCCATATCCAGCATGTTGGTCTGTCGAAAACTCAGAAATGGGCCTTTTTGGAGCCTGAAACTTGCATAAGTTTCAAAACCGGGCATCCGAGACCGAGTGCCGTAAGTTCGTAGCAAGTTTATTTTAATCATTTTTGGAGGTGTGTGTGTAATGGGGTTTCCAGTATAGTTAGGGGGCCGATAATCCAAAGCATTTTGGTTCTGTCAAAACCAAACCCCAAAATGGGCAGTTTTTGAGCTGAAACTTGCATAAGTTTCAAACCGGGTGCATCCAAGAAATCGAGTGCCGTAAGTTCGTGCAAGTGTTTGATTTATCATTTTTGAGGTGTGTGATGGTGGTTTCGGTATAGTTAGAGCCCGATTCCGGCATTTGTCCGTCAAAACCCCAAAATAGGCCTTTTGGAAGCTGAAAACTTGTAATAAGTTCAAAAACGGGCATACCGAACTGAGTGTCCGTAAGTTTGTGCAAGTTTAATTTTATCATTTTTGAGGTGTGTGATGGTGGTTTTGGTGTATTTAGGAGGCTGATATCCGGCATTTTGGTCTGTCAAAAACCCCAAATGGGGCCTTTTTGGAGCTGAAACTTGCATAAGTTTCAAACCGGGCATCCGAACCGAGTGCCGTAAGCTCGTGTGTGTTGTGTGTGTGTGTGTGTGTGTGTGTGTGTGTAAACTATGGTGCAGCATATAATATTTATATAAAAGAGGAATATAATGGTATCCGGTGTTGCATGTGGAATACCTTTTGTTCTAGAAGTTGAAGCTTCTATGATCTCATTAGGGTCAAGGGGTTCCCTTTTTGAGCAAAGATACATAGAAAATGAGCAAAGCATTGTATCAACTACTACAAAATTCAATCATGGGTAACCATTCTAATCTCTAAAATTTCCCACAAGTAATCATATTCTTGCAGTTTTCTTACCTGTTTTCTCAAGGTTTACATGTTCTTCCCCTTATCTCAAATGTCTATCCATGCAAAAACTAAATAAGAAAATAACAAACAAGAAAACAATCATTGTCTCAAAGTAGTGTTAAATGGTAGAAAATGATTATTTCTCCCTTAATCAATGAGTGGCATTTGGTATCTCCAGCAACTACTTTGCACTTTGCACTAGTTGGACAATTCTTACTTCACATCAGTTTTCTGTTGTCTCATACTATTAACATCTCAAAGCACGAAAGGAGAACTTATATACTTAAACATGGAATTAACTCTTGGCCCACATTAGATGCACAAAATAATTCTCACCTGTTTTCACCATATATGTCACCTGTCAGTCATTAACAAAAATTACTACTTCACTTAAATTAACTCTATTTGTAAAGGACAAGCATATATATATATATAGTTAATAGAAACAACTCTTGTTTTGCTTCTGATGTGGATGGTCCAACATGAGCTAAACTACTACTACTCACCTTGCAGGAAAATAGTTAATAGAAACAACAGTTGAGAAAAAGTTCAATAATTGCTAGGGTTCTAACTTTTATCAAACTCTAAAATGTCTTGCAAAAATTCTCTGGAAAAAAGCTGATAATTTCCAGATTATCTTTGTAATCATTACAAATTGACAAGCAGAGCACAATCTAGATCCTTGTAGAGAGAATTTTAATAACAGGTATTTCCTCCCAGAATTTCTGCCAAATATAAAAAGTCATCATCTCCCAGTTACTAAAAATTTCTTAGGTCAAATCACAGTATTCCTGTGACTACCATTATACCAATTTAATTCTCATCTATTATAGGGAGGACCACAATCCAATTTAATTTTCATCTAACTTCTCTCCAATTCTATCAGTTATAGAAAGGACCACAATTACTATATCCCTGAATTATAGTCGCTAATAATGCATAAAGAGTCCAATAAAAGTGCAAAGGGTTAAACAACTGTCAGACTACTGAACCAGTCATTGCCACTTTACAAGTCATAAAAGATGAAAATATAATAATTTTATTTTTTCACTTTCCAAACAACATATTAAAAAAGAGAAGAAGCGAAGATGCATTATTTATGATATCAAGATTTAAAGCTAAATTCAGTACGTGGAACCAAAATATGTCATAAGGAAACATACATCATTTCGAACAAGAATTGTCGGTTTGGATTCTGTTGTGCCCTTGCTAATGCCCTCTTTACAATTAATTGAAAGCTGACCCGTGCCTTTATCTTTCCATGCATCTTTATCTGCTGGATCACTTGACTGAACATTCAGGAAAAGAAAAAAAAAAGAACCAACCAGTTAGAACCTATCATCAAATGATACAACACAAGTAGGTATATGGATAAATTATACCCAACTAATCACTACAATAAAAATATGATTAGATGTGTCAACCAAAAACACAAACAATCAACATAGTTGACACACATCACAACAAACCACTATACAACATGGAGGGTAGGAAGTGTTTTTTTTTTTTTTAACTATATTTTTATTTTTTTGTATGTGTGCGTGCATTGGTGGGTAACTGGGTGGTGCGGCAGGTGTGTGCATCAGTAGTCTTCATATTCATCTAACTGTTAAATGCATATAGAAACTACAAATAAAATGACAGGTATGAAGCAATATATTACTCATCCAAATATATCAAACATCAGGACATATTTGAAGTAGAAAACTAAATTCTCTTATCATTCTAATAAAGTAACAAAGAATGTCAATTTTTCCTGCTACAAAAAAATCAGTAAAACACAGAACTTAGACCAAAAAAAGGAATATATATCCACTGTATCAGAATGATATCATAAAAAAATTACCTTCACATAAAGCTTGCATTTGACTTCATGTACGACAATAACACCCTTCTCTTCAGTCTTTTTCACAGATGGGCTGCTAGGCTGCTCCACATCATCTTCTAAAATAAATAAAAAAATTCAATAAATTAATAAAAAGATGAAAATAAATTCCCAAGCAAACAACAAACTCCCTTTGCAGACCATATATAATCCAAACAAATTCCCCAGAGCAGTTAATTCTTAAAGTTCTATGAACATGGCAAACAAGAAATGGTTATTTCATTACAGTGAGGCAATTTTTTGGTGGTCCACATGCATTGACCAAGAAAGGCAATTCAAGAATTAATGTGGAACAAATGAAATTTTGGAAAAAGAAAGCGGAAAAATTGGATTACAAAAAAAAAATTAAACAGAAGCAATGGAAGCATGTTAGGAAATGGTGGTACTAGAAAGGAACAAAAATCGATTCTTAAAGGTTTGCATTTTTTTCTAATAGAAATAAAATATGTGATTCAAACAAAAGCATCCTAGCTAAATTGGAGCAAAATCCAAGCACGCCAGAGCAACAATCGAAGCACAATGAAATAGATCTGAGTTTGAGAGAGAGAGAAGAGAAAGGACAGTGGCCTACCTGGGCGTCGTATGCCTCCCCGATGTGCTCCCCCCTTCCCTTTTTAGTTTTGAACCCAAAAAAGCGAAGGAAATGGCGCCTGAGAGAGAGAGAGAGAAAGACCGTCTGAGAGAGAGAGACCGTCTGAGAGAGAGAGAGAGCGCGAAATACGGAAGTAAATATAAGACGTTATTAGCGACGCACACTGTGCGTCGCTAATAACCCAAATGTGCGTCGCTAATTGTCATACACAACTATTTGCGACGCTCAGGCGTGCGTCGCTAATACAACCAACTATTAGCGACGCACACGTGCGTCGCTAATTCCCACGTGGGCGTCGCTAATAGTTTCGCCCCTTTTTTTTAGGCGGGAAGCTAATTTTTTTTTTATTTTTTTTCCGTATTATTAGCGACGCACACTGTGCGTCGCTAAAAGGCATTTGTGCGTCGCTAAAAGGCACTTTTAGCGATGCACAGTGTGCGTCGCTAATAATGGGCGTCGCTAAAAGTAGGTTTTTTTGTAGTGAGGTACTTGTTTGCATGCACTTGAATTTTGAAATTATTTTGTGGGAAATGACAAGATTGTTGTTGCGAATTGATTGATGAAATATTAACCAAATTTCTGCTATTTAGCATTAATTTTCATAGGTGAGCTATTGAACTTAAGACCTTTGAAAGTTTGGTTGAATGGATTCAAGTGAACTTTTTGTTTTGTTCTTAGTTTTTGTTTGTACGAGGACGTGTAAAGAACTAAGTGTGGGAAAATTTGATAAGGGCATAATATTTAATATTTTTAATTCCTTTATATTTAGTTTTATAACATATTTTCTGTTTAAGTGGGCTGATTAATTTATTTATTAAATTAAGGAAGAAAAAAACAAAAAAGGAAAAAAGAATTGAAAGGGCACGCGGCTGGATGAAAAGGCGTATGGTATGGTTTAAGAAAAGAAAGGGTAGAACAACTTGTGCGGTTGGAGCATGGAGAAAATAAAAGAAAGAAAAGTAAAGAAAAGCTGAAGGTGGGTCCACGTGCAAGGAAAAGAAAGCAAGAAAAAAAAGAAGAAAAAAAGAAGAAGAAATAAAGTCAACAGTTGCGGCTTAGTTGAGGTGGGGCCAAAGAAAGAAAAAAAAAAACATAAAACCCAAGCCCATGAATAGCCGTAGCCCAGGGAAGCCGCGTCTAGCATCTAGGGTGTTGAACTAGGGAAGTGCGGTGCTGGGTTTAAAAGGTAAAAAAGAGAGAAAAGAAAGAAAAAATGAGTTGTGCGGCGCACAGAACAGAGGCTGCAGAACGGAAAAGAAGAGTTTGAGAAACACAAATTAATTTAGGGTTTTTTTTATTCAAGTATGTGAGGCTAGATTTTCTAATTCAATTCAAGGGGATTTCAAACCCTCATTGAATTTTGATGGTTGAATCAAATCAGTAACATTATTTCTCCATTTTCTTATGGAATCTATTCATGATAATCTATTTTAATTGTTTTATTGATATTTGGTTTGATTGATTTAATTAAGGCCCATTGAATTGATTAGATTATTACCAATTGCTATATTCAGGAAGTATATTACATAATTGATATTGTTCCTAATCAATTGTGGCGAATAGTGATAGATGATTGTGGACAAGCTTTTATTTATTGTTATGATTATCATGATCTAAGTTAAACAGTCCAAGCCTGTGTGATTGTTGCTTAGAATAATCTAATTTTCTTGATATTAATGCTGCCATTATATTAAATTTAGAGAGCTTGTTCTAAATTGTTTAATGGTTAGAATCTAATGAAGAGCTTGTTTCATTAGTGAGGAATTAATGAGAATTTCGGGTAGCAGAGTTTGTTGTTACCTAAGATTATTAGATTCATTGGAGGGTAGAATAATGTTATAGTTGATTGATTGTTCCATTAACTGCGAGGGTAAGATTGAACCGAAGAACTGAAATTTTAATTCATTGATTTTTGTTATTAATTTAGTTTTCAATCATAATCAGTTTGATTAGATTTCCAACCCCCCCCCCCCCAATTTATTGTTTTGTTTTTAATTGAATTTCAGTTTAGAGTTGGTCAGAATAAATAAAAAAATAAATTGTGAACACTCTCTGTGGGTTCGACCCTTACTCATCTAGCTACTATGCTTGTTTTCTTTTATTGTGTTAAGAAGTAAGGTTAATTTATTTTTGAAGTGTTAACGACGCGCTTCCATATGGCCATCAGTTCTAACCCAAACCAATTCAGTAAATCATCTGTTGACACAATTTTGGCAAGCAGCAGCTTTGTCCCCTCTTCTTAGATAGCAAAACACCCTCCAAGAGAGTTCAGATCATCAACTCCGTCAAGATGCTTCGTAAAGTTGAGAAATACCAGCATACTATCCAGAAAACCCATTCACCAAAAATAAGATTTTTGATTTGAGAAATCTTGAGCACCTTTTTCCCAAAAATGTGAGATCTGTTTTCAGATCTCTTGAATCTTGCTTCAGACACTTCTTTTACAGGGCATCACACTTTCTACAATGAGCTTCATATTACTCTTGAAGAGCATCCTGTGCTTCTCACTGAAGCAACTCTCAACCCCAAGGCCAACAAAAAAAAAAATAACTTAAATTATGTTTGAGACATTTAATGTTCCTGCCATGTGTGTTGCCATCCAGGCTGTTCTTTCTCTGTATGCCAGTGGTTGAAAAAATTAGGCACTTCTGTTGCCATGAAACTTCGGCCTCAATAAATCTCAGACCTCCACCACCATCATTCATGCCATTTCTGCACTCCACGGTTGCTGTCACAAAAAACCCATATCGCAACTCAATCAAAACGCTAAGATTCCAAGGCATAATTTCCAGGAATTTGTTCGTGTTCCACTCACAGTCCACCACTTTTTCAGTCTTCCCTCCATGGGTTTGAGGCAAGTTTAATAATGGCAGACTTGCCTGGCATCTGAAGGCATTGTATTACAAACTCTAGCATACGCTCTATATAATAATTGGTGGTCAATGCTAATAGTGATAATGTATGTGATTCTTCCCCTGCCGCTGCTGTTCCTTGTGGGGTATGATGCCTCTTTCCCCTTTTCTGAATCTGGAAGTAGCTGGGTAGGTGCTACTAAGTTCTTGACTAGAACTTTAGCCATTGGCGGCATTGCAATACCAGTTATATTAAAGCATACTGGCATTATTGGTTGGGGAGGACCAGAGGCACACCGTCGTTATGTTTCAGTAGAAAGTAGAAACGAACGTATCTACTCTTCTTTGTGGCTTGGTCGGTATGATTTGAGTTAAAACTTCACCAGATTGAATCGATTCCGAGGTTTTCTCCACTCCAACTTCCCATAGCTTCTTTGTTCCTTTAACAGAGTATGATGGAGCAAAGTAATGATGTTGCTGAAGCAAGTTTTAATTGTGACAGTAATGATAAAAAGCATCAGAGTTCTGAAATGGTGCAAGAAGATTTTCTCTCAAGTTTGGATCCTTCTTATATTTTGCACCAAGTGATATAAAGCCGCCCAGGCAGCCAAAACCTCTGAGATGTGAGTTTGCTAGTAATATTGATTCATGGAATCAATTCGCAGTTAGGAAGAAAGTTAAGGTTCTCGAGCTGGGTATATTGGCAAACGTATCGTCTACTTCTCGACTTGATTATGACTTGCCTGGTATTATTCTTACCAGTGATTCTCTATCAGAGTTGAAGTTGGTCAATATTGGTTTGAGACAAGAGGGGTTGATCCACATGAGATTGCTGAAAGTTTTATCTCCTACAACAATAATAACTTCAACTTTATGAAGTTCCTCAGGAACTGCCCATAAAAAAAGGGCTAAACAATTCAGAAATTTCTTAAGATCTTTCTGTTCAGACTTCCTACATAGAAAACTTGTGGGCAGGAACGTGTTGATTGAGTTTTCAACTTGTGCCTACTGGCATAGATTCTTTTCCTCATGATATGTCAAGAAAGGGCAATGGCTTCGTCTCTTGCATTTCACAAACACTCTCCCTCCGTTGTCCATTCCAAATTTTCTTCAAATGCAACAAGCGAAATCGATCGTCATCGTGGAGTTGATTTTACGTGCCACCTTCATAATAGCCAGCATAATATTTATTCTATTTCCTTACAAATACATTGAAGGAAACCCATTGTTGCCAAGAAAGTCAATACAGCTCTAACAAATGCTATATCATATTCAATAGCAGACCCGCAGATGGCTATGGGCAGCTTTAGTATGGAAAATCTTATTGGTGAGGAATCCATTGGATGTGTTTATCAAGCTCAATTTGATGATAGGAAGGTTCTTGCTGTGAAGAAAATAAATTCATCTGTCCTTCCTAATCCCTTGTCTGAAGATTTTGTGGATATAGTTCTAGACATATCTAGGCAACATCACCCAAATGTAACAGAGCACGGGCAACACCTGTTAGTTTATGAGTTGCATAAAAATGGTTCTCTGCATGATCTCCTGCATCTCTCAGATGAAGATAGCAAGCCATTAACATGGAACACCTATGTCAAGATTGCTTTAGGGACTGCATGTGAATTAGAGTATCTACATGAAGTTGGCTCACCATCAATTGTTCATGAGAATTTCAAGCCAGACAACATATTACTGGACATGAAGCTCAATTAATCTTCACTTTTCAGACTCTGGGTTAGCAAGCTTTGTCCTAGATGCTGATAAAAAAGGCAAGTCAATCTATGCACTTGATACACTAAACACATCAGTAATTCTAATTCTTCATCGTCAACACTATTGGGTCTTGTGTGGCCAACCATTGACAGATCACTAGGCCTCTCGGAGGAAGGCTCGGTTAACTACGCCCGCAGGTTCTTCAGGATCGGGTTCTTGCTCCTTCCTTGGCTTTGAGTTATCAATTGCTACTACTCCACAATTATCTGCAGCTCCTTTACTTGAATTTTCAAATTATCTTTCTGTTGTTAGAGAAAAGATTCTTTTCCTGAAGCCAAAGAACTTTTCTTCACTCCTACGAAGATCTTGGCAATGAAGAAAATTCTAATGGCAGTCACTCCGATCCTACGACTGGAATCAGTTCTTCCAAGGAATTTCATAAAAGTAGAATGGCAATATCATCACTCTTTCCCGCTTCTTCATATAGTCCACCAGAAGAACCTTTTAACCAAGATGTCATCTCTGCTGTTGAAAACACCATGAAAAATATGCTAAAAATTTCATGCGCTTTCTTGAAGGAATCGGCTCTTCGGAATGCCATAAATGCTACAATTCATCCATCCTTGCTTCTTCATGTTGTTAATCTGAAACATGCCTTTGAAGTATGGAATGTCTTGGAGAAGAGGATGAATTCAGCATCAAGATCTCCCATCATGCAACTCAGAAATGATCTACAACGAGTGAAGAAATATTCTGCAAAGCCTATGAAAAATTATCTTGATGAGGTAAAGCAGATTACAGACAAACTAGTAGCAAAATCCAACACGATTTCTGATGAAGAGATTGTTCTTGTTATCTTGAAAGGGCTCCCAAGAGAATATATGTCTTTTAAAACAGCCATTAGAGCAAGAGAGGCATCAATCACTGTGGAAGAATTGCCAAATCTCCTTCTTAGTGAAGAGATCAACATTTCAATGGAAGAACTTGAGTTAAACTCTCAAGTTGAAGTTACTACAGAATTCTCTGCCCAGAAAGAACAATTTTCTGGTACTCAAAGCAATTACCAACATAATATAGGTTCTTTTAGAGGAAATGTAAAGAATAGAGGATTTAATAGAGGATGAGGAAATTTTAATTTCAATCGAAGTAATAACGGCAGAGGTCAGTGGAGCTACAATTCAAATTTTGGTTCTCAAGAAGTGAGATGTCAAATTTGTAATAAGTCGCGCCATACAGCGAAAGACTGTTGGTATAGAACTGATCTTGGATTTCAACCTCAGACTACTCAAGCTTTGATAGCTTCCAGTGAAAATCCACCAGATGCTCAATGGTTCTTTGATTCTAGAGCAACTCACCATGTCACTTCCAATGTGGAGAATTTACAGCAACTTGAGCACTACACAGGTGCTCAAAAGGTAGCAGTTGGTAATGGTAAACATCTGAATATTAAGCATAGAGGAGATGGTATACTTCCTACACCTACAAGTCAGTTTCTTTTGAAGGATATTCTACATGTTCCTCACAAATCAACAAATCTACTTTTAGTTCATAAATTTGCTCAAGAAAATAATTGCATTATATCTTTTTCTGCTTCTGAATTTGTTGTGCAGGACATCAACTCAATGCAAGTTCTTCTTCGAGGGAGCAGTAAAAATGGCCTATATCCAGTATACAATGCTTATAAATCATTCACATCAATTCCAGCTTCGATCTCAAATAACTCTGCTAGCTCAGCTTTCATACTGTTGTACCTATTTGGCATAAAAGGCTTGGTCATCCTTCTAATCAGTCTCTCAAACACATACATGGCCAACTCGGTATTCCTGTTTCTATAATTGATCATAAATTGTCTTGTGAAAGTTGCAGTGTTAGTAAAAGTCATAGGTTACCATTTCCAAATTCTATTTCTGAATCTACAGTTCCTTTAGCACTTGTTCATATTGATGTATGGGGACCTTTTTCTATTACTTCAATAAATGGATTTCGATATTATCTAGTGTTTGTTGATGATTTTTCTAGATTTTGTTGGGTCTATCCCTTGCTGTATAAATCTGATGCTCCAAGAATCTTTCAACAATTCAAAATCCTAGTGGAAAATCAATTTTCTACTACAATCAAAACCATAAGAACTGATGGAGGAGGAGAATTTGTTAACAATCATATGAAGTCCGTTGTTCTGCAATATGGGATTAACCATCAACTTACTTGTCCTCATACTCCCCAACAAAATTGTATTGCTGAAAGAAAACATAGGCACTTAATAGAGATGACTAGAACCTTGCTTAATACTGCCTCTATGCCTTTTAAGTATTGGGTAGAAGCCCTTACTACTGCAGCCTTTCTTATTAATCGACTACCTACCATTGTTCTTCATAATATCTCTCCTTATGAAAAGCTTTTTCATGTTTCTCCTGACTATTCCTTGTTAAAAACTTTTGGTTGTCTGTGTTTTCCTTGGTTAAAACCGTATACCACTCATAAACTGGAACCAAGGTCCAAACCTTGTTGTTTTCTTGGTTATGATGCACATGCTAAATGATATAAGTGCATGGATTTGCAAACCAACCATATCTATATTTCAAGACATGTTCAGTTTCATGAAGATAATTTTCCTTTTGCATTTATGACTAGTTCTCAAGATGTCTCTTCTAGTGCTTCCTCTGCTACTCCTAGTTCTTTACCATCTCCACCTGCTATGATTCCCAATCCTACTCATCCTCTTATTCCTAGCTTTCAACCTTCCACTTCTACTGATTTGTTTCCCTCCAACACTTCTGCTTCCTCTCCTATGGATATCTTTTCTTCTCCCTCATCTCCTTCTATCAATAATTCTTCATCTACTTTGCATCAGTCCTTATCTACTACACCAGCTAATCCTTTCCTTCTAGCTCCTCATGTTACAACTTCTTTACCTTCCTCTATTATTGTTCCTCCTTCCTCATCTCTTAATACTCACCCTATGACTACTCGATCTAAAGCTGGTATTTTTAAGCCTAAACATCCTTTATCCCTCACAGCTTTTCTTCAACAATCCACCCCTTCTAAACCCAAGTCCTTCACTGAGGCCTCTAAATCTGCCCCTTGGAAAGATGCTATGCAATCTGAGTTTGATGCTCTTAAACAACAAGGTACTTGGACTCTAGTTCCTCCTCCTCAAAGTAAGAATATTGTGGGCTGTAAATGGGTGTTTAAACTCAAAACTCATGCTGATGGTACTATTGCTAGACATAAAGCTCAGCTGGTTGCTCAGGGATACACACAAGAATATGGTTTTGATTATACAGAAACTTTTAGTCCAGTGGTAAAGCAACCTACTATTCGCATTGCCTTGTCTTTAGCTATGCATTTTCAGTGGGAGATCAAGCAATTAGATGTCTCAAATGCCTTCTTACATGGTGACTTGTCTGATGAAGTATATATGACTCAACCTCAGGGGTTTGTGGATGCTTAATATCCTCACTTTGTGTGTAAACTGAATAAAGCTCTTTATGGTTTAAAACAAGCCCCTCGAGCTTGGTTTGAGACCTTTTCTTCTTACTTAGTTCATACTTGTCAATTCAAAGCAAGTCACGCTGATCCTTCTTTGTTTATCCGACGGTCTCATGGCAATATTACTTTGTTCTTGGTTTATGTGGATGATATCTTAGTAACTGGCTCTAATTCTGCTTTAATCACTCAGTTGGTTCAGTTTCTCAACATGAAATTTCTCATGAAAGATCTAGGGCATTTGAACTATTTTCTTGGGATTGAAGTTCAGAAAAATGAGTGTTCTATGCATCTATCTCAGACAAAGTATGCTCTTGAGGTTTTGGCTAAGGCTGGTATGCTTGATTGCAAACCCTCTCCAACTCCATCTACTTCCAAAACTACTTCCCCTGCTGATCCTACTCCCTTTTCTGCTCTTGCATTGTATCGAGGTATTGTTGGAAGTCTTCAATATATGACTCTTACACAGCCTGATCTCTCTTTTGCTGTTAATCAAGCCTGCCAACATATGCATAATCCTCTCACTCATCATTTTGATGCTGTTAAACTCATTTTACGGTACCTCAAAGGCACTCTTCATCATGGTCTTACTTTTCAGCAGTTTCCTTTGGTGCTTGAAGCCTATTCTGATGCGGATTGGGCAGGAGATTTCTTGGACAAGCGTTCTACTTCTGGTCTTTGTGTGTATTTGGGTTCCAATCTTGTGTCATGGATGGCCAAAAAGCAATCCACTGTTGCTAGATCCTCCACTGAAGCTGAATACCGTGCCTTAGCCCAAGCTACTGTAGAATTGTGTTGGATCCAAACTCTCCTCCATGAGATCTCTGTTGAGATTCCCTTTGTTCCTACCCTTTGGTGTGACAATAAAAGTGCAATCTCCTTTGCTGCTAATCCGGTGTTTCATTCTCGAACAAAACATATTGAAGTGGATTACCATTTTATTCGTGAGAAAGTTTTGCAAAACATTCACATTCAGTTTGTTTGCTCTGCTAATCAATATGCTGATATTTTCACAAAGCCTTTGCCTACTGATCGGTTTCAGTCCCTTGCTTGCAAGTTGATGGTGCAGCCTTACCCCATTAGCTTGAGGGGGGATGTTAAAGAAGAAGGAGAAGATTCTAGTGTAGTTTCTTTCTGTCATTCTGTTAGCAACAGTTGTCCTAACTAATTCTGTTATGTTAGCAATAGCTGTAACTAATTCTGTTAGGATGTAATTCTGTTAGGAAGGTTTCTTTGTATTCTTCTCTCTATAAATTCCCTACAAATGTACTCTCCCTCTTTAGTAATGAATTGATATTTTTCTGTTTTCCATTTCTTCTCTCTGGTTTTCTTCATGTTCATGGGGCATACCCGAAGCTAATCGACTTGTTTGAAGAAACATTTGACTTAAATCTCAGGATTAATTGATACAATCTTTTTAAAACACACGGTTATAATATATATATATATATATATTATTGTGAATCAATGATGGAATGGAGAGGGATCTGTGGTGCTTTCAGGGAATATGGTCAGGGATGCTAGGCGGCCTCATAATACAAACCATCGTATTGATGTGGACCACTTATCGCACCGACTGGAATAAAGAGGTGAGTCTCTCCAGCATCATCCTTAATTAATCTTCCAATGATTTGTAATCACCAGGATGGTGGTGGTGGATATGCATACTTATTATATATATCTAAGATCACTTCTCATGTGATTTAAGATGTTCCTTGTTATAAATTTATTTGAATTGAATTTCAGGTGGAAGAAGCGATGAAGAGGTTGAACAAATGGGACGATGAGAAAAGGCCACTTTTAAAGGATTAAAAGATGCTTTTGCAGTCATGGCCGTTCCTCATTTTGAAAGAGAAATTATTTAGTGTAACAGTCATTTTACGTCATCATATGATGTGGAGTGACTGTCTCTAATAAATATTATTAATTTTTTTAAAATATAAAAAAAATCTTCGATTAAAATTAAGGAGAAATTGTTGTGTTCATGAGAGTTTGTAGTGACCTTCACATTGGATAATCTCTCATTTACCCTTGATGTTCCCATTGGTGGAATCAGAAATTTTGCAGTGAGACTGTTGTGTTACAGTATTTCACAAATTATACAAATTTTTTAATTTTACTGAAAAGTTATTGTTCGAAGAAAATTGTTTTGTATACCGGTTTAGTTTTTGAATGATGTAATAATGATATTTTTGAAATTAATGAATGTGTTTGTCCTTTTTTTTTTAATTTTAAAAAAAGGCTATTGTATATAATGTCATCCAATAAATCTGATGAACCTAACATTAACTCATTCATAAATTAAGGAAAATTCAATAGTTTTGTGAGACATTGTCACACCCCTTGAGATAGTAATATGATGTGAGTAGCTGATGAATTGCAAGCTATATTTAGTGGTCCGGATGTGTTGCACTCAAGCTAATGAATATTTAACGCATCAATTTTTATTTTTAAATAAAATTCATACAATTTTTTGTGTGAAATATTCATTGCATCGGTGCAATGCACTGACCAAGAATAAATTTTCATGAATTTTGCTACCAGTCCTTGCAAGTTGTAACTTTTTTTTTATACAATGATGGAATATGGGGAATCAAATTA
>VIRR01000424.1:0-82500 GCA_008638375.1 Nyssa sinensis
ATTGTCGATCAGCAAACTAGCAAGGCAGCTAACTAACATCACGTCCTCGAGATTCCACGTAAGGTGGGGTTCGAGATGTGACACTACTTATAACTTACTCAAGACTTTTCATATTTCTGGTACATCATAAATTTATTTAGAATATCAATCTTCCCGTAATTATCCATTAGGTTTCCTTAAGATTATTTCTCATTCAAGCCTCATTTATTTATCCATAACATTTATCGAAATTTCCTCAAAATTTTTAGTATCATTCCTCGAGAATCCTCATCGTTTATTTTTAAACATACTACTATTTCCTTAAAGGTTACTATTTACTTAATCATCTCAATTGTTCCAGAATTACCAATTTCATCATAACATATAGTAATTTCCCCTGATATTAATATTCATCAATAATAAATCTTTCGATGTTATTGAAACAATTAATATGTAGCCTAGGGGTTTTATTCCTAAGTTCAACTTAGTAGTAAATGCAGGAACTATAATCAGATATTTAAACAATATATTGGCAAATTGTAAGCAACTGGAAAATACCTACGACTACTGGTACAGTAGCCCGATCATCTCCCGGTGGTGTTTTTGAGACATTATCCTTGGTGGACTTTTATGCAGTTGGGGTATTTAATTATGCCTCTATTGTCATCTTTGACCCTTTTTGGCAATTTCCTTCCTGCCCATTTTATGGTCTTTGCTGGTGCCACTTCATTGTAATGGTCAACCGTTGGGGCCTGATTCTAGGTAGAGCCTTGGTGACTCTTTTCATAAGGCGTTTTATTCTTTTCAATTGATCTATCTGATCCATCTCAGTTAGATGGTTTCTAGCTATTGGCTTATTCTTGGTGTTAACCTTTTCTGTAAAAGATAATTAGTCCACGTATACGTAAAATAATAGTCAGTGTTCTCATAACTTATTAATGTCAATGTTATCTATCGACTGACTCTTAAACTTTAACAGTTCTAGTACAAATAATAGTCAGTGTTCTCATAACTTATTAATGTCAATGTTATCTATCGAACTTTGTTCTATTAATTGTTTTCTTTTAATGTTGTTATCTATCGACTGACTCTTAAACTTTAACAGTTCTAGTACTCTAATCCTATCTCCCATGACTCATTAGAACATAAGACTCTGCTCTAATACCAAGCTATCACGACCCGAAACCCACCCTATGCGGATCTCATGTCACAGCGCCGGGCCAATGGTCGTCCCTACTTTTTTCATTTTTGTATCTATGACAACGATATATAATGTAAACTTAAACAGTACATCAACGGAAGTCTTAATACAAAATTTTTTAACAACTAAAAACTATAAACTGAAATAAACATAACATACAACCACTCTTAGGTGGTGAGTACATGGGAGAGACTACGTTATTCTATCATGCTCCTCAACTATTAAACTTAGGGGCAAAATGGTAATTTTTTCATTCTTGCCCCGGACCTTGTCGTGGTCCTCAGAATAGTCCACATATCATATATATATATATATATATATATATATATTTTAAGTCTTTTGGACTTCATTTGGTATCTACTTTTGATCATCAGGACACATCGGTCATTTTTCATTTTATACATTGTTTGTTCCGGAATCTTATTTAGCCCCTTAATGTTCATAATCATGCTTATGACATTTTATTAGATCAGAGTGGCCTTTATTCGGCCTCTACTTTGCACTTATCATGCTCAAGGGCATTTTGGTCATTTTATGTTTCGTGAGATTCTGACCCCGATTCATCATTTAATCATGTGTATAGTTTCACGAGTGTCTGGGCTTCTATCGGTATCAATTTCGTCCCATTTGGACTTCGTATAGCATCAGAGGCATTTTGGTAATTTCACATGTTGTATGGCTAAACTTTTTGGGACCTCAATTCATAAAATGGACCTCACCATTGGGTCCAGAGTGTCCGACATAGTTGAAATAGACTATCTTTTATGTTTAATTGACCCTGAGTATCATTAGGGGCAATACAGTCATTTATAATTTGTGTTTGTATTTTTCGGAACTTGGTTTCACAAATCGGACTTCACGTCGAGTCCAGAATGCCCAACATAATCAAAATAGACTATCTTTTATTTTTATTTGGGCCTAGGTATCATTAGGGGCAATATAGTCATTTACTATTTACGTGTTTTTTATTTTTCGGGACTTAATTTCTCAAATCGGACTCCACCATTGAGTCCGGGATGCCCGAAATTGTAAAGATGCACTATTTACTTATTTATTTGGGCTTCGTTTGACTTACTTGGTGTCCAAAGGTAAAATAGTCATTTTACCCAATTAATAAAATAATTATTTTATAATTTATTTATTTTTCAGGGGCTTATTTGAATTAATTCCTTAAAATCTGGGCCATAACATAATTTTGCAGAACAGTTGGGGTCAAAGTCTAATTTACCAAACTTTTGGTTTTATTTATTTTACTTAAATTACTGAACTAGAGGGTTTTTGGGTTAAAACCCTAAACCGGACCAGATACAGTGTGAACCAGCCGGTTCAGTTCATCCTCACTGAATCGAAATAACATATCCCTGTTATTCCAATTTGGCCCTTTATCCGTGTTTAGGTCATTTCCCTTTTTAAATTTGATTTCTTATCCATGCACCCAAATAGCCCCGAAATAGGTTTTAAATTAAAACATATCCTCAGTGAAACGGCGTAGTTTTACTTTAAAACCGTTTTGTAGTTGGGTCAGGGCCCAACCCGAGATCGGGTCCATGACCTGGCCCTCCACTGTTCATCTTCCCCAATGCTAGGGTCACTGTAGCCTTGAGGTTTTTGTTGTAGTGAAAAACCCTACATCAATCTAGGTCAGGTCTAAGCAAGCCAAAATCAGTTTGGCTAGGGTTGAATCAGACCTGCTTTATCAAGGTCTGTTAATGGCAGTTTCTCACTGGTTTTATGCATTTCGAGCTTCCTAGGCTCTCCTATTCTATTCCAAAATCCATCCCTCAGTATTATTTCAATGCATTGCATGCAATGTAGGCTAAATGAAACTGAAACAGTGTCAAACTTCAAAAGCGAGGAATAAAATAAAACAGTTTTTTGA
Source organism: Nyssa sinensis (assembly GCA_008638375.1). NCBI lineage: Eukaryota > Viridiplantae > Streptophyta > Magnoliopsida > Cornales > Nyssaceae > Nyssa > Nyssa sinensis. The sequence goes on from VIRR01000424.1 coordinate 3,060, forward strand.
GGCTTATACCTTAGATCAGACCTATTCTTCCTCCTAGGCTCAATATGGGGCCTTCAGTTGCCTCAGTTCCAGTCGTGTACCTCTTAGTCCCTTCCTTTTTTGTGCACCTCCAATGGAAACACCATGCACACACAATCTCACAACCAATGTTTCTCTCTTTACTCTCTCTCTAGCAGCCCACATGCACACACTTACACAGATCTCTGTTTGATTTCTGAATCACCCTAGCCCCACGCAACATACAAAGTATATATATAAGTATACATATACACATGTGTATATATTTTATAGTTTTAGTTTGTTGCATGAATTCCAATTGGTGGGGGGTGGTGGTCTAATTAGGGGTTGCCACCTCATTTTGAGCATTCAGAAATACAGTACATACAATATATATATATAAACACATTTTATATTTTTCTTTGGCTGCATGAAATCTCATTTGGCCCATTTGGGAGGTGGCCTTGGTTGACTTAAGCTTATATACAATTTTGCTGTATATTTAGGCATAAAGTGGTTGGCAGGCTCACTTGGTTTTATTTTTGGGTGCTTAAAATCTTGCCCCATTTGGTCAAGGGTTCAAATCCCCTGGCCTCATTTTTGGGCATTTTTCCCCCATTTGGACTTATTGCCTTGTTTGGTTGACGCAGAATTCCGTTTTGGCTATTTCCGTTATATTTTCTTTTCCAGTGCTCTTTTTACGAAGCAGTTTCTTCTGCTTGCTTCCTATCTCGGTTAGCTTCAATGTCAAAGGCCTCATGTTAGTTATTATTCATTTGTGGCCGTCAAAGTTTGCTAATTCGAGTTTTCATAGTGTAAAAATGACATTAGTTCACCTAATTAATTGGTAATTAGGTTCGGGTATTACACCCTCCTCTTATGCATGCAATTGCATGCGGTTATAGCCGTTCCTCCCCTTAATCCTCTCCTTCTCTCCCTCTCTTTATTAATTATTAATTATTATGGGAATGAAAGGAGGGAGGAGGAAGAGGAAAGGGAGCTAGAGCAAATCGAGAGGAGTGTCGCGTAAGAAAGCTGGAACTGGGTAAGTAGGTGTAATTCTGTTTTAGTTTTTTTTTTCAAGCATGAATGTTAGATATTAGTTTAGGGATTGCATGAGCATGGAATTAGAAAAATTTTGCAAAAATAATTAGGGAAAACAGTGGAGAAAACAATGAGAAAAACTTAGTTACAAGTTTTTCCATTTGAATTAGTTTTATGATCTTGTTGCATGAAACTCAATTTAAAAGCTCAGGAATTATGCTTATGAGGTGCATAAATCATGTAGGGATAATTTTGGGGCTTAAAATAGTAGAAAACATCACAAAATTTGAAAAAAAAAAGGGGCGTCAAAAAACCGCCCAGTGTTGGCACCGCTACTGCTGTAGCATTTCTGGCAGCCGAAAATCCACCATTTCCATTTTTAATTGTAGATATGAAACCCCCTTGACATGCCCAACCAATTCCCATCAAGAAAACCCAGGAAAACGACCGTCGACGAGTCATCGTCGCCGGAGAAGACGACCGGAGGCCCGTCGAAAAAGCGTGGGTGATGGCTAGTGGAATGGGTCAATGGGTCGGGTCAAATGGGTCGGGTCGGAGCCCGACCCACTGCACAGTCCAGGGGTTACTATTAAGTTTAAAAATTTAATTTGGGGTGTTTGGGAAATAGGATAAGGAATTGGGCTGAATATCCTGTTTGGGAATAGGAATAGCTAATCCTCCCTTAGCCACTGCTTGGCTTAGAACTCTAAAGAAAAAAATGCGCAAGGGCTGCTGCCCTTGCAACTTGAACCCAAGACCTTAAGGATGAATTGTGAAGCATGGACCACTGTGCTACCAAGGCATAGTGATCCTTTTTGCTCCAAATAATATATATATATATATTAGTTATACTTAATTAATTTAGTTAATCATTCAATTAATTCTCGATATGCACATTAAACAAAGAAATAGTATAAATTTACTATTTTGGACCTTCTAGATCCAATGGTGAAGTTCGTTTCATGAGACGGAGTCGCAAAAAAGAAAATACCCATAGAAACGTCAAAATGACCAAAATACCCCTAAGTCAAATTTGAGTCAAACGGAATCCGATTGAGTTAAGTAAGTTGTGAATTTTTATTATTTCAAACCTTCTGGACTCAACGGTGAAGTCTGACTTGTGAAAACAGAACCCAAAAAATAGAGACACGTAAAATGACCATTTTGCCCTTTCGGTATAGAAGTCCAAATTGAAAACCATGAAAGCCTAAATTAGTAAAAGAGATACTTAGAGTAGCGAGGTGTACAAATTGATAAATGACATTAAAACTGAGACGTGTTTATTGGTGTATAGGCAAGTCAAAGGGAAAGGAAAAAGTCACGGAATACTAAGACGCACTGATAAGGTAAGTATACTTCTATATTTTATACGTGGTTCTCCAAGCCACATTCTTTCTATTACTGCCAAAATTTTGTACTCATGTACGTATCCACTACTATTGTCCCACCATTGATATTGTCCTATCTAGTGGATGCTTATTGACTGTTATCTCATGATTGTTTTATTGTACTCTACCTTGAAAAGCCTATCACTCATGATTGCTTTGTCGTACAGTGCCTTGAAAGGCCTATCATTGTATGTTATTGCATGATATTCTTTACCTTATCCACTTATTATGGAATTACGATAAAATCCTGATTTATGATAAATGCCAGATTTTGTGCTCAGTCACAATATCCATCCGATGCTATTCGATTGACTAGACCTACGGGTCGATTTATGGGACCTATGGGTCAAGTCTGTGAAGGGACGCATGGTAATGATGGCATTTTTACGCAGTGAGTTAAAAGGGCATTATATATGCATTCATGTTAAGGAGGGGTATGCCAGGCCCTCAAGAGAGCGAGGGTCTGCCAAACCCTAAATAGAGTAAATGCATCACTCATGTTTGATTGTTATGTTGACATTTATGGAATTCATAGGATGTTTTCATTTCCTTATGAATATTTATATGTTGATAGTTCCTTATTTATTGGACTTGACTGTAATTGATTTATTGTGGCAGTATATTTATGTTGATTGTGATTATTGAGCTTTTTTCCATATTCATGCTAAACCATTACTCATAAGTGTTATTGTGCCTTACTATTCATTGGCCATTGTGGCATTTTACTATTAATTGTAACTATTGTCATGACTGGCTATCATGTTACCCTTTGAATTCACATTTTTCTATGTTAACCCTAACCCGTATTGGAGATAGGCTTTGTCACAACCCGAAACCCACCCTATGCGAAACTCGAATCGCGAACCCCGACCCGAAACTGTTGCCGAACCGAGTCTCTCATCTGAACTAAAACTGCAAAAACTCAATCAGTGCTGCTAACATGCAATAAATATCATAAAATAAACAATGGAAGCCTCTAAATAAAAGTTGCATGTATATAAAATCTGGTTCTCAAAATACATACTTTAAAAAGTCTAATACATTACATCACCAAGACGTGGATGACATGGGAGAGCTACAAGATTGTACTGAATATTATACATTACATTTATCTCAAAAATGTCCACTGCTATCTAGCTGACTGCTACTGCTACTCCTATTGCTCCTCTACAGCTTCCTTTCCTGAAATGTTTTAGTAAGTTTGGGGTGAGCTAACTTAAGCTCAGTAAGTAATTCTCCTTTGCTCTGCCATGTGTACAAGTGAATATAGAAAGCATTATCCATAAAGAACTAGGATAAATGCAATATGGTAGCCAGTCAAGAAATAAGAAAACTCATCAAGGAATATCAAAAGGTAGGAACTTAAATGATAAAGCAATGAAATCTGTCTGATTATATAATCATACTGCTATAGTCATGAGCTATCTCAAGTATAATCATCTGCACTTAATAAAAACTATGAAATCTCATGATCATTCATAATAAAATAATATGATCAAGCTATGATAATCAATAAATGAAAGTGATATCAAACTGGGGGATGCAATAACTACGGGACCTAACTACCCCCTGGGTGCATAAAGCACTGAGCTTAATAATATAACTCTACGTCCCATGCCTCACATAGAAACGTAGCTGGTGTTCCCATAGAACCCTGACCCGAAGGTCGTACTATGCATTCGATGGAGTTTGTGACTGAGCACAAATCTGGCGCTAATAATATATTAGGATCATGCTACTTTCCATAAAGAGTATAGTGGAATCATAACTGGTTCTTGGCTACATAATATAACTATAGCTTTTCAAAGGCTATAGTTACGAGGCTGCCGCGAACATAACTGTCTGGCCCTCACGGCCCTAGGTACAAGTGTACAGAAAGGAATCTATGCACAAGTGTACAAAATCATGATCGAGATATATAGTAAACAATAAATACTTTCCACAAGATAGAACAATATCAAATGTGGACTCAATAACTTCTAATATGTATGAATACAACAGGTAATATATGAAAAATTGTTGACATGGCTGGAAGTATCACATGCAGAGATCAGATATTACTTCCCTTTTTCTGTATCTGTCTAGAAGGTCAAACCGCCTTTTCCTTTCCTCTTGGCGTTCCTATGATTCATAAAACGCATCTCAGTCTATATATCTATATAACTAATGCTATTCCTCAAATTTTATGTCTCTTTACTATTGGTATCTGTTTTACTTAAATAGACTCTACTATTGAATTTAGAACGTCGAACAAAGTCAGTTTAGGCTTTCGCGGAATTTAATTCGGACTTCTGTACTAAAAAAGGCAAAACGGTCATTTTGCACTTTTACTGGTTCTTACTTCTCGAGACCTCTTTTCAAAAATTGGACTCTATGGTTGAGTCTGGAATGCTCAAAATAATAAAAATTCACTATTCTTTTACTTTAATCGGAGTCCATTTGACTTCTTTTTGACTTAGGGACATTTTGGTAATTTCTCTTTTAAATTAAATATTATTTTATTACTCTTGGGTCAAATCGTAATTAACCATAATTTCTAGGTCAATTTCTAATTTCACAAAGTCCTATTCCAATTTGGAATAGCCAAACAACAATTAAGCCTAATCGTGGATAAGCTATCCTTGTTCTCATTTCAATTTACATTTCAATTTACTATATCTATAACTAAACAGCCCCAAATCAGGTTTTTTAAACTTTTAAAAATAAATCAAAGCTGCACCGTTTCATACTCTAACCCAAGTGTAGTTGGGCGGGTCGACTCGACCTGAATCCATGGCCCAAAGCCCCAACACACAACAGCGCGCTGCAACGTTTTTCTGGCCGTGCATCGGTCATCTTCTCCGACAACGGCGGTTGTTTTTCGATGATTTTCTGATGCCAAATTGATGGGTTCCTCTTTTACTCCTCATGGGTTTTCCATATCTACCCTCAGAATTGAATTTGCATCACCGAAAGGCCTCGAAAAAGGGAGTTGCAGCCAACTCCGGCGACTTTCTGGCAATCTGATTTTTCTTTATTTCATGGATTTTTACCCAGTATTTTGAGCCCAAAATTTACCTACAAGCTGCTGCACCTATGAGCAATAATTCCCCATTCATAAAATGAGCTAAATTGATCTAAATCTCAATGACCCGAAATTTTTCTTCAACCTTTAAATTGGTTTTTCTCACTCATTTCTTCACCAAATGGGCTGCAGTTTCTTCCCTAAATTTACCATTTTTCATGGTATTTAAAACCATTAAACTTAAACAAGCTTTCATGCTTAAAATTGTAAAAGCCAGAAATTCAGTTTACTTACCTCTTGAATTTTTTAAATTCGCAGTTTCTCCCCTTTTCACTCCTTCTCCTTTCTTGCTTAAACTTCTGAATGATTCATAATTCCGTTTCAATCTTCAGCTTCCCCTTTTTTGATTTTCTACTAATATCCACACATATATACATATATATATATATAAACTCAAACCTTCACTTTCTCTCTTTCTACTCTTTCTTCCTCCCACTTGCTGCAACCTTCTTTGACTTTTCTTTTCTCTATTCGTATTTCTTTTCTTTCTTTGCTATTCAGATCTTTGTATATATGTATTATATAGTATATTTACACACACTACACACACCAACACACATACACACACACTTGCCGACACTCTTTTTCGAGCATACACTTTTCACTTGCATGCATTAAGTATATATATACATATATATATATATACCCCTTTTAGCTTATGTATATATTTATAAATATATACCTTACACTTTATACTTATGTGATACACATACATACATAACCGTATATATATATATATATATATACTTGTATATATTCTATATTTATACTTGTATATATATACTACTATATATATAAATATATATATATATATATATACTTGTACTCATATACGTACAAATACATTATGCACGTACTTCGAGGCATATACTGGTATATGGGTAAAATCTTTCGTATTGCCTAGGTTTATCGTACGGTACTCCTGGGTACTCGGGGTTGCTTGTGATTCACTTATCATACATTTGAATATCGTATATCACTAAATTTGTGAGTTTCACTATTTATCTCGAACTACGTGCCTATTACCGTACATAACTTTCTATGATAGTTCGGGTTTAGTTTGGTATTACATTTCTTGACTCGGTCTGCTCGTACTTGGCTTGTCCTAATCTCGTAATTCCTTTAGATCATGACTTATACTATTTACCTCGGTAGTTGTACCCATTCACTGTATACTACTTATTATGATAGTTCAGTATATTTTGGAGTCTACTGTTCTTGGTCTGAATCTGGTCTCGATTTACTTTGGTACTATGCTCATGGCTTGGTCAAATCTTGGTATTATTATTTGACTCTTAGGATATAATTAGAATTATTCTATTTTATTCGAAACACATGTTCGGTTACAACCGGTAATACACTACTCGACCCAGTCTAACTCAATTTACGTGTCATAATCTGGGTCTTGATATTACAGGCTTTTACTAACTGAGCGTTGTTAGCTCACCCTACTTACTATTTTTTAGGTGAGTAAGCTACAGAACCACAGTAGGAGATCAAGAGCTTAGGGAGGCAGTTGAGGAGCATGATAGAATAATGTAGTCTCTCCCATGTACTCACCATCTAAGAGTGGTTGTATGTTATGTTTATGTCAGTTTATAGTTTTCAGTTGTTAAACAATTTTGTATTAAGACTTCCGCTGATGTACTGTTTAAGTTTATATTATATATCGTTGTCATGGATACAAAGAATGAAAAAAGTAGGGACGGCTATTCAGCGTAGGGTGGGTTTCGGGTCGTGACACAGTGAGTAACATAGGTTCCCTGCCATGGGTTTCAAAACCAATTCTTGCATATAAAGCACTTGGATAGTTTAATCATTTTTAATAGTAACAAATCCAAATAAAATGCATGGTTAAATGCAGCTCCAGTAGAACAAAACAGATCAGAATATAATAGATCAGAATAGAATAGAACAGATCAAATCAGAACAGAACATAATAGAATGCTAATATATCAATCAGAAGTATAGACATATCATCAAGTATGTTTGAGCCTTTCCCAGCTACCTAGAAGCGGACACTCGAGGGGCCTCTACTCTCTATGCATTGCTCAGAGCAGAACAAAATAGGACAAAATTGAGTAAAACAGAATAGAATGCCATTATATCAATCAGGCATATCATCAAGTATGTTTGAGCCTTTCCTAGCTGCCCATAAGCGAACACTCGTGGGGCCTCTACCCTTTGGGTTTGCATCTGGCCTACTCATGCCACCTCGCTCAAATTCTGTATTGGACCCAAGAGTCAGAACAAAATAGAACAGAATCAGAACATAACAGAATAGAACAGAACAGAGGAATAGAACAGAACTGAATCATGCCAAGTGTAATGCAGTACAAATCATATGCATTTAAGTAGTACAATATATGAAAATGGTATGACAGTTAAAATATCATAAAGTCAGAAGTTCCAAGTTACTCAAAAAATTTTATGCTTATCTCCATTTATAGATGTTTTCTAGATGCTTCCTTAGGCATATCCTTGCATTTCCTAAATAATCGTCAACAATCACAGAAATATAAGAATTCATCCATTCAAGAATTATTCATCATCTTAGGAGTCTATTAGATCACCTAATTAAGTCCATTGGCTTATTACCCATTTATTGGGTTTCAACTTAGGATATTGAATTCCTAATTAAGCTTAGTAGCTTTTAGAATTATAATTTAAGTCATTTTGACTTCATTTGTTATCAATTAATCACTTATTTAACCTTAGAAGAAAAATGGTAATTTGTCATTCTTGCCCCGGATCCTATCTTGGTTCTCAGAATATTTCACATGTCCTTTATGTAAATTTTTGAGTCTTTTGGATCTCATTTGGTATCTATTTTAGATTACCGGGACACATCGATCATATCCCATTTTATACTTTGACTGTTTCAAAGTTTTATTTAGACTCTTAACTCACATTATTATGCTTATGACAGTCAATTATATCAGATTGGCCATTTTTAGAATTTATTCAGCCTTTACTTTGTATTTCCTATGCTTAGGGGTACTTTGGGTCATTTCACATTTTATGAAATTCCGACCCCGAATCATTATGTAATCATGTATCAATTTTCTCCAATTTGGACTTTATTTGGGCTTTGTATTGCATTAGGGGTAAAACAATAATTTTACTTTTTACGCGTCTTAATTTTTCGAGATCCTGTCTCATAAAACGGACCCCGCATTGGGTCCAAAATGCCCAAAATAGTTAAAACACACTTTTTTATTTTTATTTTAATTGGCCTTCATTTAGTCTATTTTTGGCCTAAGGGTATTTTGGTAATTTCACAAGTAATTAAAGGAATTTAAAATTAATATTAAATTTATTTCTGGGCCATTTCATAATTAATCACAACTGTTGGGGTCATTTTACAATTAACCAAAGGTTCTGGGGGTCCATTTATAATTTTAGAATCTAGTGGGGCCAAAACAAAATTTTTGAAAACTTTTAAAATAAAACCATTTGGTTTATTTAGGTTTTAAGTGAATCGGCCCCAACTACGCTGAACCAAACGGTTCAGCTAGTCCATTGCATCACGCTGATGTTAGCCCTAGACCTTTTTTTTTATTTTTTTATTCTTTTTAAATCAAAACGACATAGTTTTGATAAATGGTTTAAAACCATTTTATAATTGGGTCGAGGCCCGACCCGCACAGGGTCTTCGTCCCCAATTCTTTGGTGAGGGTTCCAGCGTTTACTTCGGTGCCAGCGACCTATCGCCGATCACTTTCCAACCATTTTTCAACGGGGTTCGACTCCATTTTTAGGGGGGATTTCATATCTACAATTACATTTTGATATTACATAGCCTAGGCCGTCAAAATAGGAGGTTTCAGCTTGCTCTAGTGACTCCCCCGACTTTTTGGCAACCCATTGTTTCTCTATTTCGTGGCTTTTTAGCTACTATTTTTGCCCCAGATTTCACCCACTTGTTGTTGAAACCACATGGAACATTTTATCGTTGCCTAAGCCTTACAAAACAACCAAAATTTAATCACCCATCAAAACCCAACCGTACTTGCAACTGCCTATATCTCTATAGTTTCTTGACCATTCTCAACAATTTAAATTGCAAAATGCTCCACTTTTTATATACTTTTTAACTATGCAAGTGGTTTTAAGTTTACAATAGTTTACATTAAAAATTTAATTTCTCTTATATTCGGGTTTAGGGTTTTGGTCACGACCCGTGACCCCCCTATGCAGATCGAGATGCACGACTATTCTTTTTATAACTGTGCTGTTGGGCGACGACCCACAAGCCGTGCCCTTACCTGTGAATTTGATACACTGTAAAAAGTTTTCAATTTGCATGTCATATCAACATTTATCATCATCAGAGTTTAGTTTTACATGTCCAAAAATAAAAGTATTTATATATAGATCCCAAAAGTATACATGTACCTATACCTGTACCCAAGACTTGGACTTATGGGAGAATTAAGACTACTCTATACTAGTTTATCTCATTGGCATAACCAAAAATGTCCATCGTACTTTCCAAAAAGGACTAACAGTAGCGAGTAGAGCAACTACTCTATGTGTATGTTTGCCAGTCCCTCATTCTCTTGCTGTCCTAAAAAAGTAATACAAATGGAATGAGCTAACAAAGCTCAGTAAGTAAAATCCCTTCCTCTGTCATGGGTCAAGATCAGTCCAAGAAGTAGGTATGAGCAAATACCAATAGAATGTAATATATCAATGCATGTCATAATAGAAGACATAATAGAAGTCACAATAGCCAGTCACGAACGTATAAATCGATAGAAATGACCCTCAGGTCCTATAGGCATATCCTAAGATGAGTACAAAAATAACAACGAGGAATAGCCAAATAATATGCTGCCGAAATAAAAAAAAACATCTATATAGGCATGTCATTGCATCAAATAGCACAACAAGGAGTATTCCAAGGAAAAGCTCACAAAGCATATCAAGGATCCAAAGAATACAATATCAACGGTGCAAAAATGTATACAACATATCAAAAATCAAGAACGTGTCATGTAAGAGATAAAAAGAAGCTATTTGTCAGGGCCCGACATACCCCTTTTGTGCTTATAGCACAGTGCTTTCAAACTTTTCGTGCCCTTCAGGACCTAAGTCGTATGTCATGCCTCACATGACTACGTGTCGATCGTGTGATGTGACACTCATAACCACGCGTAGACTATTAGCATCTTGTCCCTAAGGACTAAAGTGTGTAACATGTCAAATACTATCACGGATAAGAATCAGGTGATGCATAGATAATGTACAAATTCATGGAGTAATACTTTTCTCAACAACGTGTGACATGTATTGTTCAGTATCCAAGCATCATGAAAATACTTACTAATCATATCAAGATGTTGACATGCAACAACTTAACAAGTCCACAAGATAGAACAATAACTATTGTGGAAATCAAAGCATATCAGATAATAGAGTACAAGGTGGCAGCATGAAGAAATAATCATGGCTAAGGGAGGACCACATAACAAAGTTTGGGTTTACTTACCTTAAAAAATGGTTCCTTTTTCCCTTTTGAGAAGAGTCACATCTCATTCTCCTTTCCTTTTGATGTTCCTATAAATCAAAAAATATTATTAAGTTATTGAAATTTATTTAACTTGATTTATTGCCTATCATTTAATTTCATATGTCGTATTTTAGCTCATAGGCTTAATTTCCCTCTCTTGGTAGTGCCGTCGTATTTATAACGTGTCTTAAAATTAGCCTCATTTTATATATCAATATTTTACATATTTTATTTGGTGAAACGAACTTTGCCATTGAATTCGGAACGTCGAACAAAATAATTTTAGGTTTTTACAGCTTTTCATTTGGCTTCCGGAATCTCTAAGGGCGATATGGGAATTTTACATTTTTATAACTTAATTTTTCGGGACTTCAGTTCATAAAATGGACCTTACCATTTGGTCCAAATTGTCTGACATAATTAAAATAGACTATCTTTTATATTTAATTGGCCCTGGGTGTCATTAAGGGCAATATAATCGTTTACAATTTACGTGTCTATATTTTTTGGGACTTAATTTCACTAATTAGCTCCACCATTGAGTCTGAAATGCTTGAAATAGCATAAATACACTATTTATTTATTTTATTTGGGCTTCGTTTGACTTATTTAGTGTCCAGGGGTAAAATGGTCATTTGACTGAATTAATAAAATAATTAAATAAATTATTTTATTACTTTATTATTTTTCAGGGGGCTTATTTGAATTAATTTTCCAAATCTTGGGCTAGAATAGAATTATTCAGAAGTTCGGGGTCAAACTATAATTTAACAAAGTTTGGGTTTTATGTATTTAAATTAAACCAATGAACCGAGGGGTTCTTGGTTTGTAACCCTAAACCAGCCCACATATATTGTCAGCCAGCCAGTTCAGGTTACTCTGTTGAATTGGAATAGCATATTCTACTATCCTTCTTATCCACGTTTGAGGTTATCTTTATTTAAGATTTCTGATTTTTTATCCTTGCCATCAAACAACTGAGACTCCATTTTAAAACAAGCTCAAAATGACACAGTTCAATTAGCCATGGTTGCGTTCGGTCGGGTCTCAACCCGACTTAGCCCGACCCAAGATCCGGCTCGATTGACTTAAAAGAACCCATCTTCTTCACGTTTCTTCGGCACCTTCTCCGGCACCGGCGAAGGTTTTTCGGTGAGCTTTCAAGCTTCTAAAAAAATGGAAATGCTCCATTTTTTCAAGGATTCCATTTTTTCGGCCAAAACCATATTTGGACAACTTGAGGTCCGTTGAACAGCCACTTCCAGTGGCTGCTCTGGCGAGAAGCCATTTTCTGGCGACCTTTTGTTTTGATTTTTCTCACTATTTTGGCACCCATTTTTGCCATATTTTATACCAAAACGACTCTAGGGACCTCAATAATTCATTTGGGTTTGTTTTCAGCTTCAAATATGACATTTTTCTCCCATCCAACATTTTTGGCCACCTTTCTCTCTCTACATTTTCTCTCTCATTTCTCCACCAAAAAACCTCCCGTTTCTTCCTAAATTCATCATTTTTCCTACTCTTTTAAACCCTATGGTTCTTTGGGCATTTAGTTTCAGTTTTGAAAAAAATCAGTCAACACAATGAGAAAATGCAGAGAAGAAAAAAATAGAAAAAAGTTTACCTCTTTTCTCCTTTCTTGCCTCTGATCTCCTTTTCTTCCTCTTCTTCTTCTCCTCCTCACTCACAACAGCTTTTTCTCTCTCTTTCTCTCTCTCTCTGTAATACCCCGACCCGAGAATGTCGGGTCATATGACACGCATTACGAGGCTATGAAAAATTAGTGTAAAAAACATTTACACTCAAAGAGAATAATTAATTAAATAAATAAATAATTAATTATTTATATGAAATAATTAGTTTAATTATAATTAAATAATTTAAACACACATTAGACTACATGGAAGGTGTAATGTGTATATGTATATGTAACCAAGCATGTATGCATATATGTAATTATATATATGAATAAATGAAGAATGGCTGATTTGGGGGAGAAAAGAAAAAAGTAAATAGTGGTGGGCATGGTATGATCAGTGAGTAGTTGAGAGAAGTGTGAATATGTGGTGCAAATACATGGTACATATATATATATATATATATATATACAAAACCAAAACAACACACACACACACACGGCCACACAATTGGCCTGCCCCAAAACAGTAGGAGGACACCCTTAGGGATGCTGCAACAAGCAAGGTAAGCCAGTAGGTGGGAAGATCAGAAAGGACAATGATCAAGCATTTGTTATATACACATATGCACATTTCATACATACACACACACACACACCATTCGTCCAAGCAAAGAAAGAGAGAGAGAGAGAGAGAGAAAGGGGAAGGAACTGAGGAGAATAGAGAGAGAATCCGAGCAAGAAGAAGGTGAAAACATTGAGGAAAAAGGTAAGAATGTGAAATTATCGTTTGGTTCTCTCACTAGAATTTCTCTATGTATAAACTGTTTTTAAGCTTTCATATTGTATATATGACATGTAGAACATGTTTAGACCAGATTAGGAATGAAATTTCGGCTTTAAACCACCTAAAACACATAGACCCAGAAGCTTCGGCCATGGGGGACCTTGCTTGAAGCAGGTCTGAACCAGCATCTCCAAAACCCAATTTGGTTGGTTGGAACCTCAACTAGACTCCTCAAACATGCCAAAAACCTATAACCATGATCAAAACTCAAAAGAATCGACCCTCAAATGTCGAGTTGCAGGTACGGGTTCCAAAACCCAAACCCAAAAACACACTGTTAAACCTACCATTGTGAATGAAAACTGAATCCCTATACCTTGAGGGTCACACAGAACCAAACCATTCTAAAAATGGTGAAGAAACGAGCATGAACCAGATCGTTACAGGTCTGGTTATCCTGGCTCGAACCGTGCGATTGAACCAAATTCGAGTCCCAAAAACAATGTAGAAACATGTCTTATGATGTTAGGAATTGATTGGAAAAGAAAACAAGAAAAATGGAGTGGAAAAATTGCATGAAATAACACTAAAAAATATTAGGGTTTCGGATGAACAGTGTCGACCTTCATGGGGAAGACGACACTGTTCGGGTCGGGTCGGACAACGGGTCGGTTACGGGTCCGGGTCAAATCCGGTTATGGGTCTAATTAAACGGTGACGTTTGGAGATTTAAAATTTTAAATTTTAAAATGGTTAGGGCTGACGTCATCATGACGTCAGCATTACGTTTTAAACCAACCAAACCGGATTGGTTCAATTAAAATCGGACCGGTTCACTTTAAATGTGACTGAGCCCACTGGTTTTCTTATTTATTTAAAACCAAATAAACCAAACATTTTCTTAATTACGGTTTGACCCCAAAATTCTTGGAAATTGTACTGTGACCCAAGTTTTGGAAAATCTATGCAATTACGCCCCTGGAAAAAATTAAATAATTAATTTAATTATTTAATAAATGAAAGAAAATTTCTATTATGCCCTTAGGTCATTAATAGGGCAAATAAAGTCCAAATCAGACATATGAATAGTGAATTCTTACTTTTTGGGAATTCTGAAGCTAATGGTGGGGTCCGTTTTGTAAGACGGGGTCCCGAAAAATAAAGACACGTAAAGGAGTAAATGATCGAAATACCCCTTGACCAAAAATTAACAAGTTATTAGTGTATTCTTACTATCTCGGACCTTCTGAGTCCAATGGTGAGGTCCACGACACGAGACGGGGTCCCGAAAAATAAAGACACGCAAAGGGGTAAATGACCAAAATACCCCTTGACCAAAATTAACAAGTTATTAGTGTAATCTTACTATCTCGGACCTTCTGAGTCCAATGGTGAGGTCCATGACACGAGACGGGGTCCTGAAAAATAAAGACACGTAAAGGGGTAAAATGACCAAAATACCCCTAGTACCCTTAAAGCTAAAATGAAATCGGAGAAGGTCTAAATTAACTTTCTTTGACATCCCGGACTCAATAATGGAGTCCCAATTTACGAAACGAAGTACGAAGATGTGACACGTAAGACGGTAAATGACCATTTTGCCCTTTTACATATAAAAGTCCAAATTAAATTCTAAGAAAGCCTAAACCGACTTCCTTCGATACTTTGGACTCAATGGTAGAGTCTATTCGACCAAAAGAAATGTCTAAATAAAAAAGACATAAAATTTGATGAATAGCATCTGTCTGATGACTAAAGACTAAAGTATTGTCGAAGTATTAAACTAAGGCAAGTACGAAGAAATAAAGTATGAGAAGACACGACACGTTAACATGTGAAGTAAATAACTTTAAATTAAAGTTAATGGAGCTACCAGAAGAGTATAGGTTGAAATGAATTAAACTTCTAACATAATAAATTGTGTCGTTGGTTAAGAGTATGAGTTAAATCGGTTAGGATGAAATACGATTGAAGCCTAAGTTAAGAAACACCGATAGATGATATTGCAGTCAATGTAAAGTTAATGAGACTGTTTATGAATTGTTCTTAGGAATTTCAGAGGAAGTGGGAAAGCGCATTTTAGCACGAACCCTAAAGGATCGAGGTGAGTAACCCTGTATTTGAACTGGAGATTTAACTCCATATATTTGAAGAAGTTTTAAGTTCAAGTAATTGCAGCCTTTGAATATCAAATTCAGCCCTTATATGATTCCGTTCTTTTAAAATATTCTGCTACGGCATGCTTTATAAATGTTTTATATCCAGCTCTTTTCTTGAAAATAATTAGCATGTCTAAATCAAATGCAAATCTCTTTAAATATTCTGAATTTGATTATCACACGTATTTGAAGCTTCATTGTAGAAGTGATACCTATCATGTTTTAAATACTCATGAACGTATTTATCAAAGGAGTCATGTGATAAATGTTTTACAAGATAAACGGTACTAAGTACCATCCCCCTATGATGGTTGAAATCCTTCGGGATTTAACAGTACATGCCCGGTAGCAGGATCTAATCCCCCAGGAAAATGAGATATCTCCATTGTAGCATTGCAGTAAAACGGGAGTCTGGTTCGAAACAGATTCCACCAAATTAAAGAGAAAAGATGACAAAGTGATTTTGAAAATGAAAGCAGGTTTTACCCTCATTTTCAAAATACACATTTATGTGTTTTAAAGTTATATACTTTATTAACGAAGTACGAGTTTAGCTTGAACACTTTAATTGTTTCAAAGCTATCTGTTTTATGAAATACATATGTTTCGAGTTTTATATACTCTATTTAAGGATGACATGTTATGTTATATGTTTTGAAGTTCATAAGTATAAGCATAGCTTGAATGTTTTAAATGTTTCAAGCCATCCGTTTTGAGAATGCATATATTCTGTGTTCTAAATTGTACGAACAATTGGTAGTGAGTATTTTATAAACTCTCAAGTGATAAACCACTACCAGTTGAAAACCCCATGACGAATGCAGGAATTACTCACAAGCTTAGATTAGCTTATCCGAACTTTGTTCGGATCCCCCTTTCAGGTAAATGACAAAAGGCAGTTTTTGATTTGAAGACGAAGACGATGGATCTGCCATTTTGGGAAGTTATACTTAAGTAGTTTCCTTATGAAGCCATGTGAATTTTTAGTACGAACTCCTGTAGTAGTAAACAGTACAAAATATGTATTAAGCCCTCAGGGCAGTGATATGTAATATTATAAAGTCTTTAAGTATTTAGATATGCTCTGAATGTATGATTATACATGTATACCGAAATGTGAAGAGCGGCAGTACCGGACGGATGTGCAAATTTTAAATAAGAAAGAAAAGAAAAAAAAAAGTTTTTCACGCTTCCGTAACCACTTGAAACACATCTATCCGATACTGCTGTAGATGCGAGCCTTCGCCCAAGGGTCCTCGGGCCTGAGGGTGGCGGTCGCGATGCGAAATCCACAGAGGGTGGGTTTCGGGTCGTGACACTCTCTCTGTGCATTTTTTTTTGGTGTGGCCAAATGGCTTGTGTGTGTGTGTGTGTCTATATATATATGCAATTCAAATTTTCTCTAACTACTCCTTGTACTGCCCCATCTAGAATCCTCTAGCTCTCTCTATCATCCAACCACACATACACACATATATTTTAAATTCCTTGGCCCATGCTACTGCAGCACAGACACACATACACATACATATATATATATATATATATATATCTATATGATATACCACAAATAGACACACCAATCACCTTGAGACACGTATGCTTACAGAGCTGATAATCTCGATCATACCGAGCAGCCACAGCTTTCGGGGCATTCTCATATATTTATTATACAGAGCCGATAAACTCGATCATACAGTGCAGGTAGAGCCTCCAGGGCATTCTCATGCACATATCCTCCAGACCTTATGCTCTGGGCAATATTCACTCAGTATCTCATATGGTTTCGACCTTATGGTTTCCTTAACAACTGCCAAGCAGGGAATAAGGAAACAGTCTTCAACACAGAAATAGTTTCCAACAAGGAAGCTACTATCTATGATTACAATCTCTATCTATGACATAACACTCCACAAGGCAACTGCAATCTCCGATGATCAAATCCCTATATTCATGGCATCGAATCCTAATCAACTTGGGAAGGCCACGACCTATAAATTAAACCCTAAAGGTACGCTTTATTTTTATGCTCATTCTTTGACTTTCAATACAGTCTTTCAATTCTGTTTACTTACTTAAGCATCGGAGCGGCTACCGTCGGAGCCAATCCGGTGGTCCTCTGATCATCTTTCTGAGTGTTCTACAGGTCATGGAGCCCATACTTATTGCGAGTCAAAAAGTGCAGCATCAGTTTGGCGCTGTCTGTGGGAACGACTAATCTCCAAGTGCTCTATTCACAAACTCATCTTTTTCCTCACCGGAAAACTATGGCCCCAAATATCCGACCGCGACAGAATACTCAGAATCCGTAAAGCTCTCAACGTCGGCCGCCTGCTCCATGAGCAAGGAGGCCAACGGATGATCCCATGCGACAAGAGATCGAATCGATCAAATGACACAATGAATTGGTGCAGGAACAGTTGCTTGCCATCACTAGAACACTGGTAACGCTCACACAGAACCAAGGGAAGAGTCCTCTTAACCCGTCGGTCAACATTGCTGCGAGAACACAACCCCCTATTACCACGGAGAATGAACAGCCCCATGAGCAAGCTCCAAATAACCAGCCCGGGTACCCCCAGGCTGTTGCCTGGGTTGGCAGAGATCCACACCCGTCAGCAACTCCAGGTTGGGGAACATCAGCCTTCGTCCCTGACGTCCATTATCGGAGCACTACTCGAGCCCCAACTCTAAGGGCTTCGGGAGCGCATCCAACACCACAGGGGCCTCATCCCCATGCAACACCAATCCCTCCGGTTCAGAACGCTCTTTCGTCCAAGGCACGTACTCAACCCGACTACCCTGAAGCCGAGGCTGTCAGGCAGGGTTCACATGATGTCAGACTTAGAGACCCGCATAGGGTAGAAGAAATTTTCGAGTCTATGGACGGAACAATTGCTTTGAGAGGTCCCTAGAACCGTCCAGAGCAAGACGAGTTGGCCAGGTTGCTCGGAAGACTTGCCACCCCATTCACTCATGCCATCATGTTAGAAGAAAGGCCTAGAAAGTTCATGTGCCCAAGTTCACCATGTACGATGAGTCCGGAGATCCAGGAGATCATCTCTCGCACTACCAGCATATGATGGCCCTCCACGGAGCCTTTGATGCTTTTATGTGTCGGACTTTCATTACCAGCTTAAAGGGAACTGCTCTGAAATGGTTCCATAACCTCCATCCAAACTCAATTACCAGCTTCTATGAGCTCGGTAGACAATTCCTGGACAGGTTTATGACCAGCAGAAGGCTTAGAAGGGGACCAGAATTCCTGTTAAATGTCAAGCAGACTAAGAAGGAGTCCCTCAGAGCCTACATTACGCGCTTCAATGCCGAACTCACGGAGATCACTGACTGCAGCCCAAAATTCCTTGTAGTTACCTTAACTGTTGGACTTGCTCACGGTGGCTTCAAAGACTCCTTGACAAAGAGCCCTCCAGCCGACATGGCGGTATTAATGGATCGGGCCAGGAAGTATATCAACTTGGAAGAAGCCAACCGCACATCCCAGAAGGGCAAAGACCAGACCCAGAGGGATAATCCAAAGAGGGAGGATCACAAGAAGGAGGACCACAAAAGAGACTCTAGCAAGAAGAGGGCCAGGAGTCCAGAGAAGATAACAACACCTAGAGCTGTGTACAATTCCGGACCAAGGGAGTTCACTAACTTTACTCCTTTAAACACTACACCTAACTAGGTACTCCGACAGATTCGTGATCGGGAAAACCTGAGGTGGCCGAAACTAATCAAAGGAGATCCCAGCCTTCGAGACCAAAGTAAGTATTGTAATTTCCATAAAGATCATGGACATACGACTAACACATGCAGGACCCTCCGATATGAGATAGAGCAGCTCATAAAGAAGGGGCGTCTTTGGGAGTTCGTCAAGCATGACGGAAGGCAGAACCCTCAAGAAGACAAGCCTCAACAACGGCCAGACCAGAGAACCGAGCAGAGGCAAGAGCATAGGGAAGGATGAAACGAGCCTCAGAGGTAGAACAACCATGTTATTTACGTCCTCTATGCCGACTCTCCTATTACAGGAATGTCAAACAGGGCGAGAAAGAGATATGCTCGGGAGGCCAGGGCTGCCCCAAACGTATTGCAGATCTCCAATGTGGAAAAAAGGCTCAAGCCAGCACCAGAGATCCAATTCACTGAACAGGATCTAGCAGGGGTACATTGCCCTCATAGTGATGCCCTTGTCATCACTCTCAAAATCGCTAACTTCGAGATCAGGAGAGTCTTGGTCGATACTGGCAGCTCTGTCAATATACTGTTCCATGAGCCACTTAAACAAATGGGAATGGACCACGACAACATCAAGCCCACCACTGTCGTAATGGCAGCTTTTGATGGCAATCTCAGCACCCCATTGGGGAGAATTGACCTTCCTACTACTGTAGGAGAGGGAGAAGGGCAGAAGACCACCATCTCAGAGTACATGGTGTTGAATATGAAATCTCCCTACAACGTCATAATCGGGAGACCCTGGTTGCATCAGATAGGGGCGGTCACCTTGACCCTCCATCAGTGTCTGAAGTATGTCCACAACCAAAACGTACACTTTGTTAGGGGATGTCAGCCAACCTCCCGGGAGTGCCATGCTATTGCACTCAAGGAAATGGCCACCAAATAGCAATTACAGTACACTCGGGACTGTGCAGATCCAGTTCTCGCCCACACTCCCGAGGTGGAAGGTTGACCATCCAGCATTGAAGAACCCCTGAGCCCAAGGGGACGGGACAGCCGAGCCAAACCTATTGGCGAGCCCATCAAAGTGTTGGTCAGTTCAAAATCAGAGGGGCGTTATTTGTACATCGGCCCAGATCTGACGCACACCGAGTAGGAGAACATAGTCAGGTTTTTGAAAGACAACCTCTCTATATTTGCTTGGGAGACTAGAGACATGGAGGGTATAGACCCAAGGCTCATAACTCATAAGCTGATGGTAGATCCAGATCATCCACCAGTCAGACAGAAGAGAAGACCGATTGCTCCTGAACGGCATCAGATTATAAATGAAGAAGTCCAGAGGCTGCTTGAAGCTAGGATGATACGAGAAGTGTTCTATCCCGAGTGGCTAGCCAATACCGTCCTGGTCAAGAAGAAAAAAGGCAAGTGGAGAGTCTGCGTTGATTATACAGACCTCAATAAGGCGTGCCCCAAAGACAGCTTTCCACTGCCAAGGATAGATCAATTGGTTGACGCCACTGCAGGGCATGAGCTCATGAGCTTCATGGATGCCTACTCTGGGTACAACCAAATTCAGATGTACCTTCCAGATCAAGAGAAGACAGCCTTTATAACCGAACGAGGTCTCTACTATTACAGAATAATGCCTTTCGGTTTGAAGAACGCTGGAGCCACTTATCAGCGGTTGGTAAACAAGATGTTCAGCCCATTGCTCGGTAGTACCATGGAGGTATACATCGATGACATGCTGGTCAAAAGTCTGCAGAAAGGTAGTCACCTCCAGCACTTAGCCCAAACCTTCGATATCCTCAGACAGCACAGGATGAAGCTCAACCCCTCGAAATGTACCTTCGGGGTTACGAAGGGAAAATTCTTGGGATACATTGTCTCTCAAAGGGGTATCGAAGCAGACCCCACTCACATCCAAGCTCTGATTGGACTAAAGTCACCAAAAAATAGAAAGGACATTCAAGCACTGAATGGCAGAATCGTGGCACTAAGCAGATTTATCTTCAAATCTATTGATCGCTGCCTACCTTTCTTCGAAGCTCTGAAGGGAAACAAAGCTTTACAGTGGACGGAAGAATGCGAGAAAGCTTTTCAAGAACTAAAGGAGTATCTAGCCTCTCTAGAACTTCTGTCAAAACCAATACAGGGAGAAAAACTACTCTTGTACCTTACAGTTTCTAAAAACGCAGTCAGCTCCGCATTAGTCAGACAGGACAGAGGAGTACAGAGGCCTATATTCTATGTCAGTAGGGCACTACTTGACACGGAAAAAAGATATCCAGAAGTGGAAAAGCTAGCCTTTGCCTTGGTCATATCAGCTCGAAAGCTCCGACCTTATTTCCAAGCTCATCCAATTGAAATCCCAACTGCCTATCCTCTGAAGTCAATATTGAGGAAACCTGAGGTATCGGGAAGATTAGTGAAGTGGTCTGTGGAGCTAGGGGAATTCGACATATCATATGTACCCTGAAACTCCATCAAGGGGCAGGCCTTAGCTGATTTTGTTGCCGAGTTCACCCCCGCACTTCAAGACAAGGCATAACTCATCGAAACGTCAAGAACCTGGCTGCTCTACATCGATAGATAGTCAACCGATCAAGGCTCAGGAGTAGGCTTGGTACTACAGTCCCTAGATGGGCTCACATCAGAAAAAGTAGTCAGCCTAGGATTCAAAGCTTCCAACAATGAAGCAGAATATGAAGCCCTAATCTTAGGCATCAAGTTGGCCTTGGAATGTGAGGTTCAGAACCTCAAAATCTTCTCAGACTCCCAACTGGTTGTAAGCCAAGTCTTGGGAGAATTCTTCATAAAAGATGATAGGATGCTTCGGTATTCTGGACTGGTGAACCACTTGAAGCATTCCTTCCAGACATTCATTATCCAGAAAATTGAAAGAAGCCAGAACTGTAGAGCAGATGCTTTGGCTAACATGGCGTCCCGTCTAGAGTCTGAAGCACATCGGGAACTATTTCAATTAATAACTAAATGAATTAATTATAATACTATTATTTATTATTTATTACAATGTATAACCACATGTGCCTCAGTGGCACGATGGTTCCTTTAATTCGCATAAGGGCTTCAAGCCCACGCGCGTTAGGGATCGAATCTCACTGACCGCAATATTTCTTTCTTCCTTTTTTTTTTTCTAAGTAACCTATAACCAAAACGACACCGTGTGGACCAACCCATGCATGCGGTCGGGCGGGTTCCGACCCTAACCCGATATCCGACCCGACCCGACCCGACCCGTACAGTCCCATCTTCCACATGATTTTTTGGCGACTCTCCGGTCACCATCTCTGGCGCTGGTGATCAGAATTTACAAATTTTTAGAATTTTAAACTTTATTTTCTTCACTTTTTTAAAGTCTTTTTTTATTCTAATCCACCCCAAAAACTTTTTAGAACATCTAGGTATCATTTTGAACCCTTAAATCTTAGTGAATAGCCATAAAATCAAAAACCCATTTTTCCGATCATCTCATTTTTCTCCCTCATTTCTTCACCATTTCACACGCGGTTTCTTCCTAAATGTTCCATTTTCCTCCTAGATTAAGACCCCACTATTATTTATAAGCTTTTTGCATGTTTGAAAAAAACCTAGAAATAATTTACAGAAGGAAATTTTAGAATTTACCTTCTCTGTAGTTTGTTCTTCTTCCCTTTTCCTTCCTTCCTTTTTCTTCAGTCTTTCCTTCCTTTCTTCTTTGTGTTTTCTTTTCTAAGCATGCAATGCTTGCATCCTATTTATGGACAAGATCCACCGCCCCTCATTTTCTCTCTCTCTCTCTCTCTATTTCTCTCTTTCTCTCTTAGTTTCTCCTCTTTCTATTTTCTGCTTCCTTTTTGTTTTACATTTAGATATTTGCATTATTATTATTATTATTATTATTATTATTATTATTATTATTATTATATAATATGTAATATATATGGGGTGTCGACACACTTTTCACACACACACACACACTTTGCCGACACTGCACATTCATCCCCTCTTCACACTGTTGCACTCACATTTCCATTGATATATATATATATATATATATATATTATATACAACATACTCCTTTACATATTGTTTTACATATATATATATATAAAATACACACACACACACACACACACTAGTATATATATACACACATGTACACACATATATATACACATGTATATACACCAATATATTATGCACACACACACACATATATATATATATAGATATACTCACTAATACATATACACATATATATATATATATACATACCCATATATGTGTGTGTATATATATATATACGTACTTGTCGTTATACTCGGCATAATCCAGACACTCGGGACTGTTCGTATTCAAAATTAGACTGTTTATTTATCTTCGGGAAACGAACCTCAACAGTTTAGGTTTACAGTACATGGTTCGGTTACGTTTTTGGTCGAGTTATTACATTCTCGCCCCTTTAAATAAGTTTGGTCCTCAAACTTGGTGTTTCTCAGTCAGATGGCTTTTCCATAATCTAGACATGAATTTTAAAAAGATGTTTACTTTTAACCATAAGAACTTTCTGCTGAAAATCATGTTTTTTAGTCACATCAGAACGACATATAACTCTTTCTATAAACTTCAAGTGTATCCCGTATTCCTCAATAAATCCTAAGTGTATTTCCATCCCTCAAGTAGATCTTTGAGGATGCCTATGTCCCTGATCTGTATCTCATGTGTTATATATCTAACATTCCTCAATAATGTTTGTCCTGATGGAATGAAAATAGTTAATAAATAACCTAGAGGTTCACATGCTCTATGTAACACCCCGACCTGATGAAGAATTAGCAAGTCACTAAATATTAACCAGTGATTGAAACCTGAAGTAACAAGGTTGGTTTTCAATCACCAACTTGTTTCTATTAATCCCATTGAGACTGTACACTTTCATTTTGGAAGCCAACCTCGAATTGAGACGTGACAAAAATAGATTGCTACGTCGGGTAGATTATCAAAGTATGAACATGGATATATAAATATATAAATATATTTATATTGTGAAATATAGATATTGATGTATATGCATACATAAATATGCATGTTAAATTATTAAGTGACTATTCAAATTCATATAAAGACATATTATATATATAATATGATTATATAAGACATATATATATATACCTATTTATATAGGAATATAAAGTTGGGTGTAATATATATATATATATATATATATATATATATATATATACTTACAAACAAAAGAATGAAATTGTATTTAATATAATACAATTGAGAAGAGAGGGAGACGGTGGGCACTGCTCTCCATGCCTCTCCCATATGAGCTGCTTGTGAAAAATAATGATGAGAAGGGAGGTGGCAGCCATGGCTGTGTGCCATGCAAATTCGGATACCAACAGGTGGCAAAGCCACCGATTGCATGAGTAAATGAAGGGGAAATAAAAGGAAAAGAGAACTTGTAATGGAAGAGGAGACGTGTGCAAGCAGTAGCAAGAAATTGAAGGATAGGAACTGAAGTAGGAGAAAAGTGGGAAACTGTAAGCAACTTGAACAGGTAAGATTTCGTTTGGAAATTGCTTAAATTGTGTACAAATTTAAAGCATGTAATAGTAGGGGTTTATTCTGCATAATATAAGCTGTAAACTACAAAATAAATTACAAGAAATGATCAAGAATCGACTGAGAAAAGTCAAGTTTCAGTTGGAACAATAATCAGAAAATTCTGGTGCAGGTCTGAAATAAGAGAAACCAAATCCAAATCCGAGTATTAGGACCTGTTCTAGATCATCCCAAGGTCTTAAAAATGGTAGACCGCGATCCAAAAACTCAAGAAATGAAACCTAAAATATTAGTTGCAGGTTTAAGTCGTGGAACCCAAATTCGGTTTTACACTTTTAAACTCAGTTTTGAGAATGGGTATGTAATCCCCATGTCATAAGGATCACACAGGGCCAAACCTCATCAAAAATAGTGATGGAATGAGGATTTAACGTGTAGTTACAGGTTCGGCTATCAAAAGTTAAACCGAACTCATGAACTGGTTTTAAAACCTTAGATGAATGCCAATCTCTTGGGAAATGTTCTAGAGATGGATGAGTGTAAAAACAGAAGAATTTAGGTGAATAGATTAGCTCGAAAATGAAGCTTTCAAGCTTCAGAAATTAGGGTTACAGTGGGTAACGAAGGAGGAAGACGACGGGTCGACTCGCTGTTGAATCGAGTCACCCGAGTTAACTCGGGACACGTGTCAAGAAAGGGCAAGTCCACCGCATTAAGAGAACGGTGACGTTTTGGTTATGTTGTAAAGATTTAAAATATCAGGGCTGACGTCATGATGACGTCAGCATGAGGTGTTGAACCGGATTGGTTCAAGGAGAACCGGACCGGTTCAGTTAAATTGAAACTGAACCCACTGGTTCAAACCGGAAGAGTTCAAAATTGGAATTTGACCCCAAAACTTTTGGGAAATTCTACTATGGCCCGGCTGAAATTTAATTAATAATAACTTAATAATATTTAAATAAAAGAAATTCCAAAAATACCCTTAGGCCATAAATAGAGTAAATGAAGTCCAAATAAAGTAAACCAATATTGGATTCTGACTATTTTGGACATTCTAAATCCAATGGCGGGGTCCGTTTCACGAAATGGAACTCCGAAAATTAAAGATATGTAAAGGGATAAAATGACCAAAATACCCCTTGTCCGCAAGTAACAAGTTATTAGTGTGTTCTTACTATTCGGACCTTCTGAGGCCAATGGTGAGATCCACAACATGAAACGAAGTACGGAAAAATACGGCACGTAATTGGGTAAATGACTATTTTGCCCTTTGACATACAAAAGTCGGAATTAAATTTTAGGAAAGCCTAAACTGACTTTCTCCAATGTTCCGGACTCAATGGTAGGGTCTATTCGACCAAAAAGAAATGTCTAATAAAAAGACATAAAATTTGATGAATAGCATAAGTCCAGTGGCTATAAATTAGTACACTGCTCGAAGTACCAACTAAATGGTACGGTACACATTTGAAAGGACATAGGAGAAGACGTGACACGAGAACATATGAAGTAAATAAATTAACTTAAAGTTAATGGAGCTGCCAGGAGAGTATAGCTAAAATGAAGTTAATTCCTAACACATTAAATTGTGTTATAGGTTAAAAATACGAGTCAATTAAGTACATATGAAATTATGAAATCGTGTTAGGATCTAATACGAACTAAGTAGCATCAACAGGTGTTATTGCAGTAGATGTGAAGTTAATGAGACTGTTATTTATGAATTGTTCTAGGAACTACAAAAGGAAAAAGGAAGGCGTCGCAGTAAACGCCGAGCTTGGAGTATAAGGTGAGTAACCCTGCATTTGAAGTGGAGATTTAACTCCACGGATTTGAAGAAGTTTTAACTTCCAAAAGAGTTGAAGTATTGAATATTAAATTCAAATATCTCGTGATTCATTTTGCTCTTATAAATCTTGATATGACATGCTCAATGAATAATTTCTATCACTGTCTTCTCTAAAAGTAGTTGACATGTCTACATATTCTGAAGTTCTTGTTCAGAAGTCATATATTAAATACTTATAAAGCATCTATTGAAGAAGTCATATTTCAAATGCTATAAATGCATATGTTTGACGAAGTCATATTTCAAATGCTATAAATGCATATGTTTAACCAGTATTTTGATGCTCGTTAAAAAGGCATCCAAATGTGCATAAGCACCCCATGAAGGTTGAAATCCTTCGGGATTCAACAGTAAATGCCCGGTAGAAGGATCTAATCCCCCAGGCAGTGAGATATCTCCCATTGTAGCATTGCAGTAAGATGGGAGTCTGGTTCGAAACAGATTCCACTTAACCAAAGAGAAAAGATGACAAACACTTTTAAAATGGAAGCAGGTTTTTACCCCCATTTTATTATGTACGTTTATATGCTTTGAAATGCATAGATTCCATTGAAGAAATGTGTATTTAGCTTATTAACTATAAATGTTTTTAAGCTATCATTTGAAATCATACTATTAAACATGAAAGTAGGTTTTACCTCTTTCGATTATGCATGATTTAAAATGCATATACTCTATTGAAGAAATGTGTATTTAGCTTGAATACTTTAAATGTTCAAAGCTATCTTTATGAAGAATGCATATATTCTGTATTCCGAGCATACGAACAATTGGTAGTGAGTATTTTATAAACTTTCATGTGCTAAACCACTGCCAGTTGAAACCCCATGACAAATGCCCGAATTACTCACAAGCTTAGATTAGCTTACCCGGACTTTGTTCGGACCCCCCTTTCAGGTGTCAGGAGGCAAGCTCTGACTTTGATCAAGAAAGTGTATAATCTATGCTCATTTTGTGAAAGGGCGTAGGAAGTTATTGCAGGACTAGCGGATGTGGAAAAGCACTCGGACTAGTAGTTAGTCGTTTTTGGTTGTGTATATTATGTAGTTAAGTTTGAAGAACAAACGAATATGTATTATGTATAAAACTTTAGAATGTATTTACGCTCTGAATGTATGATCATGAGTACCGCAATGCAAAGAGCGGCAGTACCGGACGGATGTGCAAATTTTTTTAAATAAGAAAAGAAAAGAAAAAGTTTTTCACGCTTCCGCAACCACGTGTCGCACATCTATTCGATACCGTTGCTTATGTTTCGCCTTGCCCTAAGGCCTCGGTCGAAGGGCGGCGGTCACGATTCGGGATCCGCACAAGGTGGGTTTCGGGTCGTGACACTCTATGTCCAACATTTTCTAATAATAGCTCTCTTAACAGTATAAAAACATTCATAAATAGCCTAGGGGCTCTGTCTCTTAAGTTCAGTTTAAAAGTATGGGGATATATTTAAATGTATAAAACTAATATAGAATGCCTGTGACTACTGGTGTAGTAGCCTGATCATCTCTTTGTGTAATAGAGAAGACCCCTTCTGTATGTTGCTGCTTGTTCCTTAGCCCATTATTGCGGGCCTTTGAGACATTGTCCTTGGTGGATTCTCAAGCAGTTGGGGCATTTAATTATGCCTCTATTGTCGTAATTGAACCTTTTTTTGGCAAATTTCTCACCGCTCTATTTAATAATCTTGGTAATGCTTACCACTTTATTATTAGTGGTCAACTGTAAAGGCTTGACACGATCCCTGACAGTCCATTGTAATCCACCCTCAAACTTACGGGCTCTCATATTCTCCGTGGTAAGAACAGTAGGAGCAAATCTTGTTAGTTGTGTGAAACTGGTCTCATCCTCCTCCACTAATGTTTCCTTGTTGAAGAATAAGAAACTCTACGACTTTCTGATCTCGGACTTCTTGGGGGAAGTATTTCTCGTTGAAGATCAAAGTAAATCGCTGCCAATCCATCTGTGGTTCCCTTGCTTTTTCTAGCAACCATCACTTATGGGCTGCTCCTCTGAATGTAAATGTGGCGAAGGCCACATTCTGGACCTCTGTACAGGTCATGATCTCAAAGATCCTCTCCATCTCCAGTAGCCACTCCTCAGCCACTGTGGAGCCCCTTGTGCCATCAAAACTGGATGGCTTCAGCGCCTGGAACTATTTATAGGGATATTCTCGATCCTTTTCGTTCCCTTGCCGGCCTAACTGAACCATGGGTGGCTCCTACCGAGCTAGCTTGGTTCTGTGGTAGGTCTGTATCAGTCTCTCCACCAAACGCTCTAACCGATCTACTCGGTCCATAGGTACCGGGGCATTGCGTATAGGAGTGCTACAAGTGTTAACCATTCACTGCAAATGGCTAATAGTCAGATTTCATATACATAAGAGTCTATATATCATGTCAGAATTTATCTACTAACTGACTCTACTTGGACATTGGTAATATTAGTACACTAGTCTTATCTCCCATGAACCACTTAAAAACCTAGGTTTGCTCTGATACCAAGCTATCATGACTTGAAACCCACTCTCTATGGATAATTAATCGTGACCCTAACCTGACTCTTTTGCCGAATCGGATCTGAACTCGCTACACCATCAGTGCTACTAACATGCAATAAATACCATAACATAAACAACGGAAGTCTTTAAATAAAAGTTGCATGTATATATATCTGGTTCTCAAATACAGACTTTAAAATTTCTTTCAATACAGTACATCCCCAAGATGTGGATGACATGGGAGAGCTACAAGACTACACTATATATTACCCTTTACATTTCTAAAAATGTCCATGATCTAGGTAGCAGGCTCTTATGGCCTGCTCACAATGTCCGTTCTTGAAATAATTAGAATAAATCTGTAATGAGCTAACTTAGCCCAGTAACTAATTCTCCTTTTCTCTGCCATGTGTACAAGTCAATATAGAAGAACATAATCTAAGAAAGACAAGGATATGAAAACATGATAGCCAGTCAAGGAATATAATAACTCATCAATGAGTATCAAATGGTAAGAAGCACAAGTGATAATCAATAGAAATCTTTTCTGATAACAATAATTATACTGCTATAGTTATAAGCTATCTCAGGCATAATATCGTAAGTACTTAATAAAATCTTTGCAACCTCATGATCATTCATAGAGAATAATATGATCAACCTATGAATTTCAATAAAAGATAATGATATCAATAAAAGTGGATGCTCTTTAATTTGGGGCCCGACATGTAACACCCCAATTTCTTAACTGACATGTTTTGTGTATTGAAAACTGTTTTGGGAATGAAATGTCAGGTTTAGCTAATTTAATGTCTATTTTTAATAGTGATAAAACTCGAATTAGCTAATTATGAGAAACTCGAGGAAATAAAAACTGACATTAGACCTCGGCCAGTGAAAGATATTCTGAGTAGGAAGTGACAGAAAGAAACCGCACTGAAAAATGAGTTACGGATTGGGAGTTAAGGCCAAAACAATGAAACTAGAATTCTGCGACAACCAAACAGGGCCTTAACCAGAAAAAATAGGAGAAAATGGTCACTTGAGAGGCCAAGGGGAATTGAACCCTTGACCTACCAAGGTAGGTAAAATCTATCCCAAAAAGTTACCAACTAGGCTGTTGGTTACTTTGTGCATATATACAGCAATATATGTATATAACCTATAATCTTGCCCAAGCCACCACCCAAATTGGCCAATGGCCTTGCATGCATTCCCTTCATCATAGCCCTCCATCACCTCCATCAGTCAACAGCCACTAACCCCACTAAGGGCAGAGATACACTCACATATATGTATATGTGTATAGCCCTATATGTATATGAAGCTATAATATATAAATGCCATAACTTGCATCATATTCTCTCTTTAGAGAATTCTAAAAAATACAGAAATTGTGTGAGTCATGTTGTGTACGTGAGGGACTGTGAGAGAGTGTGAGAGTGTAGTGAGAGAGAGGGGAAGAAAGCTTTGCATGCAAGGGAGCTTGAGGGAAAATTTGGCCATTTGAAGTGCAAGGGGGGACTTGAGGATCACGGTGCATGAACTGAGAAGCTTGAGGGACATTTAGAAAGGTCTGAACCGAGCCAAGAGTGTGAACTGCTACTGCTTGAAGGTAAAATTCCAAATTTATCTTCAATTCTTGTTTTGTAAATTTTGGAACTGTTTGATAGAAATGGACTGCATGCATGGTTATTTTTGACCCTAAGAACTAATTTGGAGCATACTGTGTGTGTTGGAGGTCTCGGGTAGGTCAAGAACCATGAAACCCGAAACTAACCTCCATTGATGAAGCTTGGAAACACCAAGTCTGATTCGACCATAACCATTTGAGATTTTGCATGTCGAGACCTGAAATAGACCCTAAGAGGATCTCAAACATCTACCTACGCGACCCCAGAACACTGTATGGCCCCACGAATTTTAAAATATTCTTACGGGTTCAAAACTTAAATTGTCGATGCATGTGACTAAACTGAAAAATGAAGATAGGGTCTTGATCCTTATGATTTGTAGATCACATAGCTTCAAAAATCACATGAAATGGTGAAGAATCGAGGATGCTAGGTCGTGTTACAGGTCACGGCTATCGTTTTGAAAACAGAATGGTTTAGAGTGATTCGAAGCTTTAAATGGATGCTAAATGATAGATATGATATGTAGAAACCTGTTAGGATCGAAAACAGAGAGAGACCGTGTGTTAAAACTCACGAAATAGAAATTAAAAATCTGCAGAAATTAGGGCAACACTGAGGCAGTTAGTGGGGAAGACAGAGTTGACTCGGCCGAGTCGACCGAGTCGAGATGGGTTGGGCCGAGCCAACTCAGACACGTGGAGTAACCTGGGGCTGCCACCGAATTAAATGGACGGTGTCGTTTTGGGCCGTTTATATGTTAAACTGATATGTTTAAAAAGAAAAGAAAGGGAAGGAAGAAACAGGGGCTACGGGGTTTCGAACCCCTGACCGCACGCGCCCAACACCACGCCCTTACCACTCGGCCACGCGCTTGCGTGTGTCACCTATGGGGCACAGTATATATCTATTATATATTTAATTATATCAGAAAAATAAAAGACGCATTTTGCGCCTTATAAGGTTCGAACGCAGTGTCTATTGGAGAGGGAGGTGGCACGCGTCCGCTGTGCCACCCTATTCGACCGGTCATTATTCTGCCAAAATAATATATATACTATATATATTCCGAAATTAATTTAATTAAAATTATTTAATTAAATTAAATACTCCAAATTAGTCCGTTGTCCAAAAATCATAAGTTATATATGTATTCCTACTGTCTCGGACCTCCTGAGTCCAATGGTGAGGTCTGTGACTGCAAATGAGGTACCGAAAAAAAAATATGATGTATGAAATTACCATAATACCCCTGACCCTGTACAAGGCCCAAATGAAATCCGATTTCAACGGAACTGATACCAGTAGTAGACCTGACACTTGTAAGACTGTATACATGATTAGATGACGAACCCGAGACAGAAATTATGTGACGGCAAAAATGACCAAAATACCCCTGACATACCCGAACCCAGATTTAAAAGCCGAGAGAGTCTAAATTGACTTTCTTCGACCTTCCGAACTCAATCGTTAGGTCTATATTATGAAAATCAGAACCGATAAATGTGTGAAGATACTGAAACCCTAAGCCAAATGCTTAAGAGGTAAGACCTATGAACTAGCCACTATAAGTTAGTTCCATGAAACCCATCATAGGGTAGACTTACTCAGTCTAAGGTCATGAGTTATAAATCTTTATAAATTGTTTTAGGCTTAAAGAGAAAAAGAGGAAGGCTCCGTTCATAGCTTCAAACTCAACTATTGACGGTGAGTAACTTCTGACACTGTTTAAGTTACTGCTTCTTGATCTGCTAAATTGTTTCGAATACCAT
Organism: Nyssa sinensis; assembly: GCA_008638375.1. Lineage (NCBI taxonomy): Eukaryota > Viridiplantae > Streptophyta > Magnoliopsida > Cornales > Nyssaceae > Nyssa > Nyssa sinensis. The sequence goes on from VIRR01000424.1 coordinate 35,669, forward strand.
ATGTTTTAAATGCAATTGTTTTAAATGCATGCTTTTATCACCGATGACATGGTTTTTAGTTTCTCAAATGATTAACTATACTTCTGATTGATATGCTAGCACTCTGAACCGTTTATCTGTTTTGATCTATTGAACTTGACTTGGATTTATTGAACTATTACGTCCAAACTAATTCAATTACCATGTGATTTAAGCAAAGATTGAATTCGAAGCTCTTGCCTGGATATCTGTGTTACTCACTGGGCTTTTTAAAGCTCATTCCATTATTTTAATAATTTCAGGGGAACTCTTAGATGGACAGGTTTAGCAGGTTTAGGACTTAGGGGGAAAATGTTGGAGACCCCCAGATAAAATGATAACCCATTTTTGTGAATCTATACCATTTTTGTACTTTTTGTGTAACTGAACAGATTATGACCTTTTGTGGTGAAACTGTTTTGTAATCTTGATTAAGATAGGACTGACTATGATGTATCCTGAATGCTCTGCCAAGTATATATGTATGCATTCTCTTGTGAAAATTCCGCTGCTTAAATTATATATGTCGAATGCATTATGCTTGGGATTTATATCGGAATGGCCTGTGGTTAGGATTACCGTTGGGGTTTTGCTTTCAAAAAAAAAAAACTGATAAAACCCGATGGGTGCCTAACTGGCCTTTGCCACGTGCCCCAAATCCGCACAGGGTGGGTCTGGGGGATGTGACACGACATGGGTGTGACATTGAGATGCATGGGTGTGTCACACATGGGTGTGACTAGTTTTTGGTTTTTCACCATAGGACCTACGCCCTCATAATGCACCAGCACCTCGTGCTGACCCACACTATGCTTTCAAGGAATCACACTATGCCAATATGTTATGCTTTCATCATGCAATATCGCAATCTCAATAAAACATTTCACCAATGCATAAAGCATGCCATTTAAACAATATCGTCCTCTTAAAAATAACAATAGCAACTGAATCATAAGACTTCATCCACAAATATACGCATCATGCACAATCAATCTCAATACTTATGCAATCCACATGTCACAACATCAACAATCCTTTTAGAACAGAAATCACATGTGATGACAACTCAAGAAGTAAATCACAATGCTCAAATAATCATAAAGAGCATGGAAACATATAAACAATCAACTCAAAGAAGCAATTAAGTCCTACGTGATCTTCTATCCGCAGATAAGCACAAAAGCATTCAATCAATATGCACATCAATCCTAATTTAATTCTACTCCTTACTTAGTAAAGTACCATACCTGATCGGGTTATCTCAACCCTAGGATGCTGTGTCCACTATGCAGTCAAGTCAACAAAGATGTCCCCAAGCTTCTGTTGAATCAACCTCTTCGATTCTCTCTATTGCAGTGGCCCCTCAATAGAACTCAAACCAAACAAATCCCATCCATCAGATATTGAAGAACTTTCCCTTCCTCAAGTTGCTCTTTTAATCTTCTCCAAACTCTCAAGACATCAGACTGTATCAATCCTCAATACAGTATCTCAAATGTGACCTTTCGTGGAAGAAACCCCATCTCTATAAAATACTGGCAGCTCTCTCTCCGTTGCTGATTGTGAGCCAACTTCTTTATCACCATTACAGCAAGATGAAGACCCATGAGCATTATCGAGGCATCTATATCTCAGCTTAAGAGCAGTCCCTTTCAACTTCACAGTTGTCCACTCTGCACACCTTGACTTCCAAGAACATGAGGTGCAGTAACCCTTGTATCTCAGTTTTGACTAAGGGAATACTATGATGGGTTAGCTCTCTGCTTGGAATGGTCAGGTCAGTAATTTCCAGACTTAGATCATGCCTAACTCACATCCACCGGTTAGTGAAATTAAAGCTCAAAGCTATCCAACACTCAATACATTAGTTTTATCTGCTACTGGATATTTTTCCTTGTGCAGGAATTCTATTCTAATTGTAATGGAACTAATCTGTAACTGATAACTAATATATCACTTGTAAAGAGCCGTAAGTATTATATCAAAAATTCCTTTATATTGGTTATGAATGACCAGATCGAGCATTAGGTAGCATAAGGGGCTGTTTAAACTTAACGGTTTAATATTTACTACTGTGCAGGACTACATCTCCACAATTAATTTCACACTCCCAGTTGATGATAAAACAAAAGTGTTAAAATACAAAATTTTATATCATGAATAATTTGGTAATTCCACAAGAACCATCAATTAAATTTCAAAATGGCTGGGTCTATATTCAAATTAAAACCTGAACTACACTCAATTTAATAATTGAAGTGTATTCAATTTAATAACTAATCCATTATTTAAATCAAGGGCTATTCAATGTCCAAATCAATAGCTGAATTTCTCTTCCAAACCCACTGCACATTCCAGCAGCCGCACCAATCCCACCTCTTTCTAATTTTCCTAACAACTGATTACTGTTGTGACTAAATTAAAATTTCTATTAGAAATTAAAAATTCAAAGAATTAGATATATACCTGCCTCAGTTCCATTTCCTACTACACTTCCTCAATTCATCCATCCATTTCCCAATCCGAGTTGTTGTAATCATCCTTGTGGTGCCATCAATATACCCCCAAATTTAGTCGCCACCCAACAGCCGCAACATCAATGGCTGATTAGCACGGTTGTCCTGATCCCGTCCAATTTGATTCTCAATTTGTCGATCCACTACCTCTACAAATCGCAACATCTTATTTCCCCATAACAAATCCCAAATCAGCCATCAACCATCCATTTTTCCAGGTGCGCAAGTTCCCCCTCTGCACCGCTACAACAAACACAGAATATATATATATATATAACTGTCCCAATTGCTTCACAAACACCCACAAGCACGCATCACACAGATCAGCACAGCCGCATCTGATCTTCCAAAACCAATCCCTGCTGCACTCACGGCTATACCAATTTTCCTGTTGTACCGAGCTTTCCCTCAGTTCTACTCCAGCTTCTCACTAATCCAGCAGCGTCTGCTGCAAAATTCTGCACCGTCTCTCCATCCCCACAACACAACACACACCTCGATCACCTCCAACATGGACACGACTAGATCAGCGTCTCTACCCCACTCAAAATCGCTGCTATTTCTCTCCCACGTCGCTTCACAATATACACATAAACACACAAATCCCTGCTGCCCCGACCATCGCAAAACCCATCTACTGCTTCGCGTCCCTCCAATCCACAATACACAGCCCAATCGCAATCAAAACCCATCGCCAAGCCGTCGCCCCTCTTCTCCTCTCTTCTTCCCTCTCTCTTTTTCTCTTTTTTTTTCTCTTTCTCTCTTTTCTTTTCCTGTTCTTACGCGACTTCTCCTCCCCTGTTTTCTATTTCTTCTCAGTTTCTCCTTTAGCTACACTTGAACACACACCACACATTATATGTCCAAAGCTGCCGACACTTTCCCTATATATCTCCCTTTTTTTTTTTTTTTAACTTACCATATTAAATATTTTATAAATATTTTATGCCACAAAATATTATAAAATGCTAGTAAATTTGATATAAATTCGGGGCTCAATTTAATTATTTATTTACCAATATTGGATATCGTTCGGGTCCCATTTTATATTCCCTATATTTTATTTTATTATTTTTTTTTTCCAAGTCTCTACAATGTTTATACGAACTTTCTTTGAACTAACCCACTACTGATTGAAAACCCACGACAAGGTACTGAAATTACTCACTGGGCTTGTTGAAGCTCATCCCATTACCCTAACATTTTTCAGGTGATGACGATGGATGGGAGTCTTGCCAAATTTGAGGATTGGCTGGCAGCTCCATTTTGATCAAGGATTTTGGAAGTACTAGGGCCTATAGTTGGTCAAATTTTGTTGTAGTAAGTTGGACAAATATGTACTTAAGCCCTGAGGGACAATCGGATATGTAATATGTAAAACTTTAAAAGCTTTTAGTATGCTCTGAATGTATAATATTTGTTTATCGCTCTGAAAAAGAAGAAGAAGTGATAGTACCGGCCGGGCGTGCGAAAAGTAAAAGAAAAAGTTTTTCACGCTTCCACAATTGCCAATCCTGACCGCACCGTATCGCCATCCGGTGCCGCTGCTTACGTGAGCCTACTCGGCAGCCCACGGGCTGAAGGGGGCGGGCAGTCGCGATTCCCTTGATCCACATGGGGGCAGGTTTGAGGGGTCGTGATGTAACTCCCCGACCCAATTAAATGAAAATTTAGTCACTAATTATTAATTAGTGACCTTAAAAGGAAGAATTAAGAAATTTAAACGGGAAATAGTTGATGATTTCAAAATAATTCCAAGACTTGAAAAATCAAGGTCGACTCCGAGAAAAATAAAAATACGACTACGATTTATAAAATTGGTACATGAAAGAGTAAATATTAAATTTAAAATTACAAAGTGAAAAATAATGCAAAAAGTTAAAATAAATAAATTAAATGCCAAACAAGGCATAAGGGGGGAAAAATAGCAAAAAGCGAACCAAAATGTGAGGCCAAGGGGTTTTGAACCCTTGACCCAAAAATAGGCAAAGTTTTAAAACCCAAAAAGTAGCCATTTGGGCTGCACACCTAATTGTGTTTTATATTGCAAATTATATATATATATATATATGTGCATGAAATAACAAGGCTCCACCTCCCAAATTGGTCAATGGCCTTTCATGCAACCAAAAGAATTAATTATTTTTAAAATAAAACAAATAAAATATGTGTGATATTATATATCTATGTTACGTGTGTGAAATCTCAAATCAGAAAATCAGTTTGTGATCAGTGTAAGTGTGTGCTTAGGTAGAGAGAGAAAGTAGAGAGAGAAAGTGAAGGGGGAAGAAGAAGAAGAAGGGGGAAGGTTACATGGCTGCCCTAACCTAACTCTAGATGCCTTAGAAGAGAGTTTGAAGCAAAAACAAGGAGAGGGAAGTGCCATTGTTGAGGTAATATCACCCAACCCATTTTTTTCTCTCTCTAAAAATTATACATGTATACAAGTTGTTTGAGTCTCATTTATGCATGCATGGTATCTAAGGGTTGAAATCATGAATAAGACACAAAATTTGGACCTTAAACACACCAAAAACCCTAGGATGTACACAGGCCTCCATTGATGAAGCTTAAAGAAACTTCACCCAGAAACCAAAGTGAAAAATACTTAGAAGTATGAGTTAAGACCTAAAATAGATGTAAAATAGTCCAAAAAAACAAGGATAACTGATCAATTGGCCCCAAAAAGAGCCATGAAATACCGAGTTGCAAAACTGGCCAAAATGGCAAAACCATGAACTGAGCACTACGCTTGGATTCAAGAACTAGAATTGAAAGCCCATAAAATAAGGACCAAAATGGAAGAGACTTCACTTGAAATGATAGAGAAACAAACTCACATGACCCACATCTCAGAACCACGGTGGTGAGGCTTGAACGATCACTAGCGTTCGATTCAAGCCATTAAACTAATGTGAAATGAAAGCTGAGACCTCCAGAACCCATTTAGGATTTAAAAAATTGCATATGGATTGATAGAGTTGGTTGAAATACTGATTGAATTTTCTAGGGTTTCAGAGCTATAGTAGCTACACGATGGAGAAGACGACGAGTTGACTCGCCAACTCATTGGACCGGACGTGTTAACTCGGGGACGTGTCGCCATTGGGTGGGTTAGCTCATCAAAAGTAACGGCATCATTTTGATGCTGATATATTTAGTTTTTAAAAACCTGAAATGAGGCTGTCTAGCTATGGAGATAACAAATTTAAATTGATATCCACATGCAGAACAGGGATAATGTATCCCTGATTCGTTCCTTGTCCGCTGTTTGGATCAGGAATCCTTTGAAAATAAAAAAGAGACTAACGAACCTCCTGTGCCCCAGGATCGAACGCGAGACGCCAAAGCCCAAGCCCTCCACCTTCTACCACTGTGCCAACGTGGCACCAGTGGTAAATTCCCACAGAAATAATATATATTATATATTTGTATAATTAATTAAATTTAATAAATTTAATAAATTTAATAATAGTAAAATAAGTCAGTGTCCAAAATAAATAAACGAATAGTGTATTTTGACTAATTTGGGCATTCTGGATCCAATGGCGAGGACCGTTTCATGAGACGGGACTCCGAAAAATTAGGACATGTTAAAGTATAAATTACCAAATTGCCCCTAACATGCCCGGAACCGAATAAAAAGCTGAAGGGGTCTAAATTGACTTTCTTCGACGTTCTGGATCCAACGGTGAGGTCCATAATACCAAAATAAGTACAAAAAAATAAGTCACATAAAAAATAAAATTTATTAATTACCACAATTGATTGATAAGACCAATTCTAGGGAATTAGGATACGATAGGTCTAAATTTAAATGGAGAGCATCAATTTAGGAATGATTTGAAGTAAATGAGGAATTAATTGAAATCTTGGTGAATTTTATTTTCTTAGGAATTACAAAGGAAAGGGAAAAGCCCACCAATTGTGCAAACTCGGGGAATCAAGGTGAGTAATCCTGTACTTTGAAGTGGAGGATTTTAATCTCCATGGATTCTGAAGTAAATCGAAGTTTAAATATTCTGAAGTGTTTTCATGTTTTAAATATCTGCAGTATTTTTAAACTTAAATTCTCATATTTATATGCTTTATACTGTCGTTTTATTTATAAATTCTAACATGGCATGCAAAATTTGCTACTTGATATTTCTTACAGATGATACGTTTATTTCCGCATGTCCATGTAAATGTCAATCTTATTAAATGCCTCTTGAATTAACTATTTTTATTCTACCTATGCTTTAATAAATTCCTGAACACCGTGATTTAAATTCCTGAAGCTCATGTGTTAAATGTTTCAAGTATGGTTCCTCAAGTATTTAAATACATTGTTAAACTGTCCATGTTTTAAATACTCATGAAAATTCATTCTTTTCATTGAAGCCATATGTTTATTCTCATGAAAAACATCTATTTGAAAAGTCATATTTCAAACGCTCTTGAAAAGCATATTTGAAAAATCATATTTTTAGATGTTTATTAAAAGCTTTGTTTGAAAAGACATATTTTCAATGCTCGTGAAAAACATATATTTGAAGAAATCATGTTTTCATTGCTCTTTGAAAAGCATCATTGAAGAATTAAAGGTTTTACAAGATAATGGTGCTTAAGCACCGCAATTGATATTAGGTTCCTTCAAAACTCAATTGACATGAAGAATGCCTGGTAGCAGGATTTGATCCCCCAGGCATGAGATCTCTCAAAAGTAAGACTGGAATTTGGTTTGAAACGGATTATCCTAATCAAAGTGAAAAGATGAAATGTTTTTAGAAATGGTAGCAGGTTTTTAAACCCTCATTTACCTGAAACGGGTTTTTATATAACCCTTTGTTCTGAAGATTTGAAGAAGAAATTTACATCCTCCTATTTTCATGGAAATGATTTCAAATTATTTCCTTGGCTTTCAAATGGCCATTCTGTACATGTTTATAAATTTTGTTGCATATTAAATGCTTTATTGAATGCTTAAAAATGCATCATGCTATGTGATTTAAAGATTCTTGTATTCTGCAATTATTGAAATACGTGTCTAGCTTGAATGCCTTATATGCTTCACGCTATCCTTTTGAAGAATTTTGTTTTCTGTATCTGGAGTATATGTACATTTGGTAGTGTATGTTTTTATGAACGTTCTCTTATAACTAACCCACTACCAGTTGAAAACCCATGACAAAGTATTGGAATTACTCACTGGGCTTGTTGAAGCTCACCCCATTATCCCAACATTTTTCAGGTATTGATGATGAATGTGAACCTTGCCAATTTAAGGATTGGTGATTAGCAGCTCCACTATGATCAAGGACTTTTGGAAATATTAGGACCCATAGTTGGTCGAATTTTGTTATAGTAATTTTGGGACCATTATGTACTTAAGCCCCAAGGGGGAAACGAATATGTAATATGTAAAACTTTAAATTTTTAGTATGCTTTGAATGTATTATATTTGTTTGCCACTCCGAAAAAGAAAAAGAAACGACGGTACCGAGCGGGTGTGCGAAAAGAAAATTTTTTTCATGCTTCCACAATTGCCAATCCTGGTCGCACTGCACCGCCATCCGACGCCGTTGCTTACTTGAGCCTCACTCGACGGCCCATGGGCCGAAGTGTGGTGGTCGCGATCCTTAATCCGTAGAGGCCGAACTCGGGGTCATAACAGAGTGGTATCAAAGCTGAAGTTAATGGTCTTTGGGGTAAACCAAGTCATGCTTGAGGTTGGGAAATAATTAAGATCTACTGATACCACAGAGTGGTATTAGAGCACTAGGTTGACTTAAAAGAATTAAGTGACACTAAGACTAGCAATAGAACAATAAGTTTAGGTAGGTCCTAGGCTACCTAAGATATTGAAGGATAACAAATGAGCTATTAAGAGAAACCTAGGTGAAGTACATGATTTAATCTGAAGGCGGAGTATGGGACCCGCAGTAACACGAAGTAAGTACTCTGAAGTACGTGATAGGAAGGCGGGGTATGGGACCTACAATAACATGAAGTAAGTGTTCTGAAGTACGTGATAGGAAGGTGAGGTATGGGACCCGTAGATACGTGAAGTAATTAATTTAAAGTACATGACCTGATAAGAAGGTGGGGTACGAGACCCGCAGTAGGTGAAATAAATATTTTGAAGTACATAATTCGATACGAAGGCAGGGTATGGGACCCACAGCAGAGTAGAAGAAATAGAGTCTGAAGATTAAAGGTGGACGTAGACTATGAAAGTGGATAACTGTAATTGTAAAAGGATAAAAGAGAAAGGGAGGATTTCGGCAGTTATTAGAGTGCTATTAGGACCTCTGTTACCAGTAAGGAATGGCCGCCTTATCATGTAACTAAGTGAACTGAGAAACATACAATGCTACCTTATCCAACCATATCGAAGAAATCTTTAAACCATTGAAAGACATAAATCTGGTATGTGACATAAAGAATTAAAAATTGTACGTTACTGATTTAAAAGCAAGTAGTGATAAGAGTAAACCTACTACCTATTTGAAAATGATAAATCAAAGTTCACCTCTTAAATCACTAAGTAAATGAATATAACCTGTTGGATTATGGTACATGAAGATAAACTAACAACTATTTATCTTTTGTAACAGAAATAATGGTGAACACACGGGGGAATACGGATAATCCTAACGAGAGCTTAGACAGGATCGAGCGAATCCTAGAGACAGTGGTGTCAATCGTGAGTAGTGTCCAAGCCCTGAGAGAGGCACAACAGCAGGCGCAAGATCCCCTGCTACTTTGAGACCAGGGACAACCTGTTGTAGCGAGAATCAAAGATAAGGTCTGGGGTGAGACTTCTAGAAAAAGGAAAAACAGGGAGACCAAGGAAAAATACAATGCTCATCAAGGGATTGTGAACCCGCCACTGTGCCTCACCTCACCTGTAAGAGGCGTCACTTTGCACCCTACCAGCAACTCATTGGGACCTGCTACAAGTGTGGGAAGGTCGGGCATCGCATAAAGGATTGCCCAAAATGGAACCAAGCCATCAAAAAACCCACAAAAGTAGCTTCTTCAACCACACCACAAATCCATACCCCGACCCCTGTTGGTAGGCTACCCAGACCCCTGTTGGTTAGCTAGGTACCCTGTTCAATATTTAATTATTTTTCTTGAATTATATGTGTTGTCATTAAACTTGACTATTAAAACACATGAATAGTTAGATACAACTAATAAAGAACAAAAAAGGGACAAAGTCATATAACGACCGAGAACCCTTGTGTTTTGAGGAGAAAACTCTTTTTAATGAGGGGAGGATGTAACGCCGTGACCGATTAAATGAAAATTTAGTCACTAATTATTAATTAGTGACCTTAAAAGGAATAATTAAGAAATTTAAACGAGAAATAGATGATGATTTCAAAATAATTTCGAGACCTTAAAAATCAAGGTCGACTCTGGGGAAAATAAAAATACGACTACAATTTATAAAATCGGTCCATAAAAGAGTAAATATTAAATTTAAAATCACAAAGTGAAAAATAATGCAAAAAGTTAAAATAAATAAATTAAATGCCAAACAAGGCGTAAGGGGGGGAAATAGCAAAAAGGGAACCAAAATGTGAGGCCAAGGGGTTTTGAACCTTTGAACCAAAAATAGGCAAAGTCTTAAAGCCCAAAAAGAAGCCACTTGGGTTGCCCACCTAATTGTGTTTTATATTGCAAATTATATGTATATATACACGAAATAACAAGGCTCCACCTCCCAAATTGGCTAATAGCCTTTCATGCAACCAAAAGAATTATTTTTAAAAAAAACAAATAAAATATATGTGATATTATATATCTGTGTTGCGTGTGTGAAATCTCAAATCAGAAAATCAGTTTGTGATCAGAGTGTAAGTGTGTGCTTGGGTAGAGAGAGAAAGTAGAGAGAGAAAGTGAAGGGAGAAGAAGAAGAAGAAGGGGGAAGGTTTCATGGCTACCCTAACCTGACCCTAGATGCGTTAGAAGAGAGTTAGAAGCAAAAACAAGGAGAGGGAAGTGCCATTGTTGAGGTAAAATCACCCAACCATTTTTTTCTCTCTCTAATAATTATACATGTATACAAGCTGTTTGAGTCTCATTTATGCATGCATGATATTTAAGGGTTGAAATCTTGAATAAGACACAAAATTTGGACCCTAAACACACCAAAAACCCTAGGCCGTACACATGCCGCCATTGATAAAGCTTAAAGAAACTTCACCTAGAAACCAAAGTGAAAAATACTTAAAACTATGAGTTGAGACCTAAAATAGATGTAAAATAGTCCACAAAAACAAGGACACCCGATCAATTGACCGCAAAAAAAGCCATGAAATACCAAGTTGCAGAACCGGCCAAAATGGCAAAACCATGAACTGAGCACTACGCTTGGATTCAAGAACTAGGATTGAAAGCTCATAAAATAAAGAACAAAATGGAAGAAATTTCATTTGAAATGATAGAGAAACAAACTCACACAACCCACATCTCAAAACCACGGTGGTGAGGCTTGAACGATCACTAGCATTCGATTCAAGCCATTAAACTAATGTGAAATGAAAGCTGAGACCTCCAGAACCCATTTAGAATTTAAAAAAATTGCATATGTGTCACGCCCCGGATTCCAGCGAACCCGAGGTGCGAGTAACGAGACAAAGGAAAGTAAAATAATAAAGAAATAAAAGATAATTAAGGACGATCTCATACATTCTACATGCTGTTTTTGATACATACATAAGGTCTGGTCCATTTGTTCACAACATACGAAATAAAATACAGTCTCGGGCTTATGCCCTCACACAATATCAAAAGCGCCCCTTGGGCCCAACGTAATCCCCAATCAGACCGTCTCTATGTCTCGTACAGCTGGGACATCATCTGAAATGTTTGCCCCACTAAAGGGGTCAGCTCAACATGCTGGTACAATATAATGCTAATGCAAGAAACAAAACTAGGGTTGTGGCACGTGCAAGTGTACAGTTATTTCTATATGGCATTCGATATCATGATGGCAGTATGTAAACAGTATACAGTATATGAGTAGTATGCGTGACACACCCATGCAACTCTATGCCACCCATGTCTCATGATACGGTCATTCTCCGCTGGCATGAGTACCGCCACTTATGTCTCGCTTCACGGTCCGGAATCCGTCAGGCTTGCAAGTACCTAATGGCCGATTTTGGGTTTTTCACCACAGGATCTGCACCCTCATAATGCAAAGCACCAAGTGCTTAACTCACGCCATGTCCAAGGAATCACACTATGCCAATATGCTCTGGTTTCACCATGTCATGATGTAATCTCAATGATGCATCCCATTCATACACAAAGCATGCTTTCAAGTACATGTTTCATAATGTCAACTGTTCTCAAAGCATATAATTCACACACTACACTAACACATGCAGTATACACATAATCATCATCCACATCAGCAAGATAGCATGGAACACATAAGCATGTAAACATTCAAGCAACAAGTGAACCATCAAGGCAGCAAATCAAGTATTCCTAATCTTAGTTTTATTTCTTACTTAGCACAATATATCGTACCTGTAAATCGATCTCAACTCAAGGAGGTGTACTCGAAGTATGGTAGAATCACAGTGGGAATATCGAAGGTCAGATCACCTTCTCCTTGCCCTCTTGAGTCCCTAAAATCATAACAGGTAATTCAGTTCATTGTCATTTGAATTCATTCTATTCATCAAATCTTATGTCTTTAATTCATAAGTTTCTATTTTGCTAAATTAGACTCTACCATTGAGTCCGGAACGTCGAAGAAAATAAGTTTAGATTTTCGTAGAACTGAATTCGAACATCTGGGTTCAAAAGGGCAAAACAGTCATTTTGCACTTTACACGGGTCCTTACATTTCATGACCTCTTTTCACAAATCGGACTCCACGGTTGAGTCCGGAATGCTCGAGATAATAAAGTTTCACTATTTGTTTACTAAATTCAGAGTTCGTTTGACTGTACTTCAATTCAGGGGCATTTTAGTAATTTTATATGTTACTACGGGTCTTTCATTTTTTGGGACCCCGTCTCATAAAACGGACCTCACCATTGGTCTCAGAATGGTCAAGATAGTCAAAATACACTAATGACTCGCCCCATTTGGACTCCAGGATATTTTTGAGTATTTAATTAATTAAATTAATTTAATTAATTAATTAATTAATTTAATTAATAATTTATTAATATTTTCTTCATGGGGGGTCAAACATAATTAATCAAAGTTCTGGGGTTCAAAATCAGATTTCTTAAGGTTCTGGGTCAAGGTTCAATTTTCAAAAGGTTCAGGGTCAAATTGTAATTAGTCAAACTTACTATTCTTAATCAGGTTAGACAAACAGGGGCTTATCCAGAATAGGGATAGGATATCCCTGTTCCTATTTTAATTTAAAATTTTTAATTTCTTATATCCGTAACCAAACGCCCCAATTTAGTTTTTAATTTAAAACCAGTGAGCGACACGTGGCAGGGGCGGGTCAGCCCAAGCCCGACCTGACCCGACCCAAGCCCGGATCAGCCCCCCTTCATCCCCGATTATCTGGCGAAGCTCCGGTAGGGTTCCGGCGCCTTCTCCGGCGCCGGCGACCGATCTCCGGCGAGATTTTCAGGGTTTTAAAATGTGGTTCTCTCCTAATTTTCATGTAGATTCCATATACGGGCTCGGTTTTGGGTTTAGATCGTTGGATTCTCACGAAATAGAGGGTCAAACCCTCGGTCAACATTCCGGCCAATCCATTTTCCATCACCTTTCCCTACTGTTTTAAGCCCAAACCATTTCCCTTCATTTTCTGCATCTCCTAGGCTCCATTTCCTATCATCTAAAGCATGTTTTACACATAAAATCACAAGACCCACCTCCTAAAACCGAGACCTGCAACTGGGGAGTTCTCCCTCTCCCCTTAACCATTTTAGTTGGTTTCTTTTCCTAATTGTTCCATATTCCAAGCTCTTTCTAGCCCTATATTCAAAAGGAATAAATTATGCAAGGAAAATTTCAAAACAGACGGTGGCTTACCTTGGTTTCGGCTTCTCTCTCTAGCCGACCTCCCTTTCTCTCTCCCACTTCATCTCTGGTTCAAACTCCTTGTTCCCCTTCTGTCTCTCGGTCTCTCCTTCTTTTCTTCCTCTCTTTACTCTCATTTCTCACTCAGCCGTGCACACAAATGTGTATATTATACACACATGCTTCCTTTCTCTCTCTCTCTCTCTCTCCCCCTCTCTCTCTCTCTCTCTCTCTCCAAGACCAACCACCCTCTGGCCAGACCTGCACCTGCCACCCCATACCCTGAATCCCACTCACACACACAATCCCAAGCCTCACTCCTATTGAGTGTGTAACACTCAATACACACTCACACACACATGGCACACACAGTGCATTGTGCACTGTTTTTTTTATATATATATATATATAAATAAATATACACATTCTCAAATTTAGACTTTTAATTATATATATATTATACATACATGCACATACACCATACACATAGTTATACACATACAATACACACATTGCACCCCACACACATTAAAATTTAATAATAATAATCGTAATAATAATAATAATAAAAATAATAATAACAACTTGAAAATTTTGTTTATTTTAAAAAAAATTTCAGGTTGTTACAATATGGATTGATAGGGTTGGTTGAAATACCGACTGAATTTTTTAAGGTTTCAGAACTACAGTAGCTACACGATGGAGAAGACGACGAGTTGACTCGCCAACTCATTACACCAAACATGTTAACTCGGGCACGTGTTGCCATTGAGTGGGTTGGCTCATTAAAAGTAACGGTGTTGTTTTGACACTGATATATTTAGTTTTCAAAAACCTAAAATGAGGCTGTTTGGCTACGGAGATAACAAATTTAAATTGATATCCACATGCAGAACAAGGATAACGTCCCTGATTCACTCATTGTTCGCCGTTTGGATCAAGAATCCTTTGAAAATATAAAATGGACTAATGAACCTGCTGTTCCCCAAGTTTGAACACGAGACGCCCAAGCCCTCCACCTTCTACCACTGTGCCAACATGGCACCAGTGTTAAATTCCCACAGAAATAATATGTATTATATATTTGTATAATTAATTAAATTTAATTAATTTAATAATAGTAAAATAAGTCGGTGTCTAAAATAAATAAACGAATAGTGTATTTTGACTACTTTGGGCATTTTGGATCCAATGGCGAGGTCTGTTTCACGAGACAGGACTCCAAAAAATTAGGACACGTTAAAGTATAAATTACCAAATTGCCCTTAACATGCCCGGAATCGAATAAAAAGCCAAAGGGGTCTAAATTGACTTTCTTCGATGTTTCGGATCCAACGGTGAGGTTCATAATACCAAAATAAGTACGAAAAAATAAGTCACGTAAAAAATAAAATTTATTAATTACCACAATTGTAATACCCCGACCAGAGTTAGGTGGGACCGACCCGAGTTGGCCGGTACCCGACCCGGGCCATGGCATATAAACCCGAACTATAATAAATTAAAAATAATAATAATAATAATAATAATAAAAATGATAAACAAACAAACAAATAAATAATAATAATAATAATAATAACAATAATAATAATAATAATAATAATAGTTAAAAAGATATATATATATATATGTGGTTATACAAGTATATATATATATCAGTATATGGATTATATATATGTGTGTGTGTGTGTGTGCTCGTGTGATGAGGTGGCAGTGCATGTAAAGGAAAAGAAATAGGTGGAGAAAGGAAGCAACAGGTGTGCTTCATGTAAGGATGGAAGCCAACAGGTGGGAAAAGCCACCGACTGAAGATCGGTTTGAAGGGATTAAAGAGAGAGAGAAGAAAAAGAACTGTAGCGCAACAGAAGAAAGAAAACTGAAGAAGAAGTCTGGGAAAATATTTTTTTGTGTATTCAGTTGGAACTTGGCTTAACTAGGTATCCAGTTGAATTAAAGTACTTTAATTATCCTTTGAATTATTATGAATGAGTTTTAGAGTTATTGGAATCAAACATGAAAGAAAATTTAGAAACCGAAGCTTTATACATGGCCAACTATGGCAGAAATTTATCCATCAAACCAACCTCGGTTTTGGGATTGGAAATCAGTAGGAGGCACCTTCAGGAACCCAACGCAACTTGAATCATGAAAAGCAATAAAGAAACGGCCGTTTTATGGCCAATTATTCTTCACCGGTGCATCACCAGAAAATTTGGAAATGGGTGTCATGAATCTAGTTATTTGAGGGATAAACTATTCTAAAAATATTCATTGAAGTCCAAGAATTCATTTGGTATAAGAATCGTGAAATTTGGACGTGAAAACTATGAGAAAATGGAGGAAACAGTGGGTTGGGGCACTGTTCTGGCGATTGTGGCCGGAATTTTCACCGGAGATGACGATCGGATTATCGGGGGCTCTATCGAGTCTTGAGTAGACCGAGTCTGGGTTGGGTCGGGTTGGAACCCAACTGCACGCACTAATGGGTCGTCATACTGTGTCATTTTGACTATTGGATTTGTAACACCCCGACCCTGATTAAGTAATGATTAGTTACTAATCATTTATCTAAACCAAACATAAAGAATAATTAAGAAGCTAACCTAATTAGGAGTTGACCAGAAGGAACGGCGTCGAAAAATAAGTTACAGAATAAAAGTTAAGTAGGAAATAGTGAAACTGCATTAATGCGCAGCCAAACAGGGCCTAAGCCCGAAATATGGAAAAAGGACCAAAAAAAATGTGGCCAAGAGGATTTGATCCCTTGACCAAACTGGGCAGAATCTGTTTTACCAAAAAGATTACCATCTAGGCTTGGAGCACTTTTGTGTATACATATGCAAAGATATATATTTAAATAGCACTCAGATTTGGCCATTCCCCAAAGTGACCAATACCCACACATGCAACACCTCAGCATTGCATCATGGCTAAAGCTATCATACCTATAGACTCATGATGGAACCCTTCTCCCAACCAAAATGCATGCAAGATAATCATGCATCTAGGGAGATGAAAGGGCAAGAGAGATGTGAGATTGTATATTTCCATATATGCATTCTCCATGCATATATGCAGATCTGAAATTAGAGAGTGTTGATATACTGCTTTATAGAGAGAGAAAGTGCTGAGAGAGAAAGTAGACAAGTTGTGCATACAAGTGTATACTTTGGAGCCATTGAAGGAGATTGAGGGGCCAAGGAACTGCACGTGAAGGACCAAATCCAACCCTTGAAGCTTCTGTTGAGCACAAACCAGTGAGGGAACCACTGTACGGGTGAGTCATTCAAAACCTTTCTAGAAATTTTCTTCTTGAATTTTAGCTACTGTTTTATAGCTTTAGGATCTGTCATTGCATGTGTAACAATTTAACTTGAAAAACTGGGTTGCTTGTGATTGAAATGGACCTACGAAACTGCCCCAGAACACAAAACTGTGAAAATCGCCATTAATGAACCTTGAGGTTGCAGGTCTGATCCGACCTCAACCAACCGAGCTTTTGAGGGTTGAAACATGAAATAGGACATCTTAGGATCTTGGAAAACCCCAACCGCGACCTAGAAACCTAGGTTTAAACCCCCAAAAATGGCATTATTCTTTTCGGCCCAAATATGGATTCTTTGATTTTGACACTTAAACCGAAATTGTTGAGTTGGGAATTAAAGTGGATGTTGTAAGGGTTGCAGAGGACCAAACCTCATGCAAAATGGTGGAGAAACAAGGCCGTGTGACCCAACTGAAACTCTCCACGATATTCGGTTGAAACCAACCTCCATTGTTGAGCTCGAAGCTTCAAACCGATGCCAAACGAATGGCCTTACACCCAGAAGCCTTTTAGAACAAAAACCAGTTAGAATCGTTGCATGAATACCCACAAATTTGAGAAAAGAAATTCTGAAATTTCTAGGGCAACAGTGGCCCTATACGGGTAGGGACGATGAACAGTAACCGAGTCATGGATCGGGTCTTCAGGTCGGGCCCCGACCCGAATAAAAACGGATATAAACCGAACTTAAACTGCGTCGTTTTGTTACTGTTAAATTTAAAATTAAATTGTAGGGCTGACGTCAGCCTGACGTCAGCACATTACCTTGGAACCGGACTGGACCGGTCTGGTTCAGTCTCATGCTGACTGAACCGTTTGGTTCAGTTACAACTTTTTGGAAATTACGAAACAACCCCAACAGTTTTAGAAAATTCAACTCTGGCCCAATTTTTGGAATTTTATTCCATTTATACCCCTGATAAATTAATAAATAATAAATTAAATTATTAAATTAATTTATTAATTAAATAAAAATGACCAAATTACCCTAGGTCATAAATAAGTCAAACGGAGTCCGAATAGATCAAATGAATAGTGTATTTTCACTATTTCAAGCATCTTGGACTCAATGGCGGAGTCCGATTCGGAAAACCAAGTCCCGAAAAATACAAACACGTAGGTATAAATGACTGTATTGCCCCCAATATGCTCGATGTCCAAATAAGGCAAGTTATTAGTGCATTCTTATTATCTCGACACTTCTGAGATCAACGGTGAGGTCCGGTTCACGAGACGGGACTCCGAAAAATATGACGCGCGAAATGACCAAACTACCCCTAAGGTACCCGAAGCCCAAATGAAACTAAAAGATAGTCTATTTTGACTATGTCGGACATTCCAAACCCAACGGTGAAGTCCATAACACCAAAATAGGTACTGAAAATTTAGTCACGTGAAAAATAAAACTCATCAAGTCACCGCGAGTTGACCAGTAAGACCAATCCTAGGAAGTTAGGATACGTCAGGCCTAAAATTAAATGAAAGAGCATGAATAGGTAACGATTTAAGGTAAATGTGAAGTTAACGAGTTCTTTATAATTTTCTTAGGAAATACAAAGGAAAGGGAAAAGCGACGGTACAGGGCGGGCATGCAAAAAGAAAAAGTTTTTCACGCTTTCGCAATTGCCAATCCTGGCCGCACCACACCGCCGTCTGGTGCCGTTGCTTACTTAAGCCTTACCCGATGGCCCACGGGCCGAAGGGTGGCGGTCGCGATCCTTAATCCACAGAGGCCGGACTCAGGGTCGTGACACGTGACACAAAATGTGCGTGCATGTGGGGACTTAAGTCCCATGTGTGGACCACTGTGCCACTGTGGCACATGTGTCTAATATTCACCGAATATAATATATAATATTACATTAATTTAATTATTATAAAATGATCCGTTACCCAAATAAATTAAGAGGATAGTGTAAATTTATTATTTGGGCATTCTGGATCCAATGGCGGGATCCATTTTACAATATGGGACACCAAAAAATTAAGACACATAAAAATACAAATTACCATTTTGCCCCTATATATGCCCCGAAACCAAATGAAAATCCGAGAAGGTCTAAATTGATTTTTTTGACATTCCGGATCCAACGTTGAGGTCCATACTATCAAATTAGGTACAAAAAAAAATAAGGAATACGTAAATGCAAATTTATAAATTGCTACTAGTAATCCGATTTAAAATAGGTAAGACCTATCCTAGGAAATTAGGATTAACACGGTCTAAGAAAGTTAAGAGCACTAATAGGTGATAAATTGAAATAATTGTGGAATTAATATCATTGTTCTTAGGAGCTACAAGGGAAAAGGGAAAGCACATCAATAGCGCTAACCCCAAGGACAAAGGTGAGTAATCTTGTACTTTGAAGTGGAGGTTTTAATCTCCATGGATTTTGAAGTGTTCTACAGTTCAAAATTCTTGAAGTATTTCAAGTTCTAAATTCCTACATTTATATGATTCAAACTATAATTGTTTCTGATGCTGCACTTTTTGACTCGCAACACGTGAGGGCTCCGTGACCTGTAGAACACTCAGAGAGATGATCAGAGGACCACCGGATTGGCTCCGGCGGTAGCCGCTCCGATGCTTAAGTAAGTAAGGGAATTGAAAAACTGTATTGAAAGTCAAAGAATGAGCATAAGAATCCAAAGCGTACCTCTAGGGTTCAATATATAAGCCGTGGTTCTCCTAATTTTGATTAGGTTTTTGCCGCCACGAATATCGGGATTTGATCATCAGAGATTTGCAGTTACCTTGTGGAGCATTGAATCGTAGATGGAGATAACCATAGATAGTAGTTTACGTGTTGAAGACTGTTTCCTTATTCCCCGCTTAACGGCTGTTAAGGAAACCATATATGCAGTGTCGAATAAATATTGTCCAGAACAGGAGGTCTGGACGATGTACATGAGAATATCCTGAATGCTTCATCTGTACTGTATGACCGAGTTCATCGGTTCTGAATGATATATAAATAAGAATGCCCCGAAGGCTTATGGCTGCTCTGTATGATAGACATATATGAGAATACCCCGAAGGCTTATAGCTGTTCTGTATGACCGAAATATATGAGCTCTGTAGGATCGAGATTTGTTAATCTGATAGGCACACGTGTCTCAAACTGATTGGTGTGTCTGTTTATGGTATATCAGTTTCCATGTTAAAAATTCTATCTTGACATACAAGTTAGCTTGTTTATATTGCTAACTTTCTATAAGTTTATGTTCCAGCATGTCTACGTTAAATGCAAAATTTTATTAAATGCCTCTTTAAAAATAAATGTCTTTCATTCTAGCTATGTTTTAAATATCCTTGTTCATCGTGGTTAAATACTCTAAAGCTTGTGTTAAATGTCTTGAATTTGTATATATTCCAAGTATTTGAAAACTCTATTATAAATTCATGAAAGTCATGTTTTGAATGCTCCCGAAAAGCATCTACTTGAATAAGTCATATCTCAAATGCTCATGAAAAGTATCTATTTGAAGAAGTCATGTTTTAAATGCTTTTAAAAAGAAACTACTGGGAGGTTATGTTTTAATGCTTTTAAATAGCATCTATTTGTAAAGAAATATTTTTACATGCCTCCTGTTTGCGAACTGGTAATGCAAGATAATCGTGCATAAGCACTATGAGTTCGTGAGGCCCTTCGAGACTCACATACGAGTAAAATGTCCGGTAAAAGGTTTATCCCCCGGGGACGAGATATCTCCACAAAAAGTAAAATGAGAGTCCAGTTCGAAATGAATTCTTCTGTTAAAAAGTGAAAAGATCTTATGTTCGAAAATGGCAGTAGGTTTATCCCCCATTTTTTTAAACGTAATTACGTGTTTTGATTTCATGAACAAAAGATTTATGTTTTCACAAGAAATGGTAGAAGGTTTTCGAACCCCCATTTACATGAGAAGGATTTTTAAAGAAATGTCCTAGTTTTAAAATAACAAAGGGGCATGCCCTCCAATTTGTAATACCCCAAAAAATCCGATATAATTAAGACAGTAACCGACCTAAGAAAAATAGGTTATGTGACGATCACATTTGAAATAACTCAAAATACGGTAAGCCATCATGGAATTTATTCCCCTCAGATAAGAAATAAATCCAAAACACTAAAAATGATACATGCTCGGGAAATTAATGGCCTAGGCAACCAAGTCAAAATAATTGGAATGGGTGCCGAAATGGACGATATGGGACCGATATGGTGAATTAAGTATGGAAATACTCTAATATAGAATAAAGTACAAACGGGGACCTAAAATTGGTAAAAATAATTAATAATGATGTTGAACCCCGACTTTATGCCAAACTTGTCGGCACCCCATAAGTTGATAGTTTATGGAATAAAATAATATATATATTAAAGACGGTAATAAATACTGGGAGATACCCTATGTACGCATATATATGTATACCAAGTAGTATGCCTAAAATACATGATATGTATAAGTATAATAAAAATGTTTAAGTATATATATATATATATAAAAATATATATATATATATATATATATATAAAACAGTCATAAAGCTTCCAAAGAAGCTTTTGGAAAGAAAAACTTTAGGGAAACCTCAGCAGCAACCATATTTGAGACAAGAGGGGCTAATATATATCCATATATATATATATAAGAAAAGGCAAGAAGGAGAAAAATAAAAAGAAGCATGAAGCTTCTAGCACCATCTCGAAGGGCAAAAAGTCTGAGAGGCATGTATAAGCTACATGAAGCTTCTAGCTAAGCAAAGAAACTCCCAACTTCTTGACCGTTCTACACTTACTTGATAGATACCTATATATATGACTAGATATGAACCTATAGCTATAAAAAGAAACAAAGAGCAAACAACATAAGAAAACAAGAAAAAGAGTGAGAGAGAGACTGAAGAGAAAAAGAGAAGCAAGACAGTTTAGAGAGGGCAACCTACTATAGCAGGAGATCACCATGGATGGAGAAAGAGAAAGCTTCAGAAAGACGATAGTAGACTAAGGTATGAGCCAAATTTCCTCTCTTATATTTTGTAGATAATTAGGAACCAAAAAATCAGTAGAAAAAACTAGAAGAAACTCAAGAAATTATCCTGTAACCCACTGTAACTTATGGCCAAAATGAGAAAAAAATTTGAATGACACTAAACCTGATTTTGTAAATGGAATAAGATAGGAAATAGTTTCAGGAAGCGAAGACAGAGTGAATTAGAGAAAATAGTCCAGAAATGACCCTTTTTGGGCTCACTGGTGCATGACCGGAATAGCTAAATGGGTGATTGAAATTGTAAAATTTAGAGGTTTAAAATGATCCAAAGTGACTGGTTAAAGGTTTAGGATTAATATGGTGTGAAAATCTCCAAAAACCGACGTCAAAATAGGGAAAAAAAAAATGAAGAACCTAAGTTATAGTTCCTGCGCTAGAGTCGGAGAAGACACTGGCACAATAGCCGGAATGTCGTGGTGAAGAACTGTTTGTTTTAAGTTAGTTGAGATAAACCTGGGTCGGGTCGGGTCGGGACCCGACCGAACGCAAAACTAATTCCTAAAGCTATGTCGTTTTGAAACTATATTTAAATTAGATTCAGCTTGTTTGGTTACCAACATAACAAATTGAAATCAGAACAGCAGGATAACTAAAACGTGAGTAAGACCAATAACTGAGATATGTTGTACCGGTTCTCTGGACTAACCTGAACCAGTTGGTTCAGGGACTATTGGGTTCGGTCTAGGGTTTAGATTGGTGAACCCGTTGGTTTACTAATTTAAATGAAATAAAGAAAACCAAAACTATTCTAAATTATGGTTTGACCCCAACATTATGAATAATCCTGTGCTGGCCCAGGATTCAGGGACCGGTTCTCTGGACTAACCTGAACCAGTTGGTTTAGGGGCTATTGGGTTCGGTCTAGGGTTTAGATTGGTGAACCCACTAGTTTACTAATTTAAATGAAATAAAGAAAACCAAAACTATTCTAAATTATGGTTTGACCCCAACATTATGAATAATCCTGTGCTGGCCCAGCCTTTGAGAAATTAATTTAAATAAACCCCTAAAAAATAATTTAATAATAAATAAATAAATAAATTATTTTATAAAAAAGGTAAAATAACGAAATTACCCTTGGGCCATAAATAAAGCAAACAAAGTCTAAATTAAGATCCGAAAATGCTATTTTAATATTTTTGAATGTTCTGGACACAATGAAAATGTCAGATTAGATATCTGGGGACTCCGAGGTGGTCCCACTATACGATGTAAAATGACCAAAATGCCTCTAATATAGTACGAAGCCCAAATAAAGTCCAAATTTAACGAAATTGATATCAATGGAAGCCCAACTAATTGTGAACTTGTATATATAACTAAATAATGATTCAGGATCAAAATATCATAAAATGTGAATGACCAAAATACCCCTAAGCATAGAAAATACAAAACAAAGGCCAAATAAAGGTCAATCTGATATCATTGACTATCATAAGTTTAATTATATAAATTGAGGGGCTAAATAAGACTCCGAAACAGTCAAAGTATAAAATAAGAAATGATCGATGTGTTCCGATGATCTAAAACAGATACCAAATGAAGTCTAAAAGACTTAGAACTTTATATATAAGATATATGAAATATTTTAAGGACCACGATAGGGTCCGAGACAAGAATGAAAAAATTACCATTTTGCTCCTAAGGTTAAATAAGTACGTAATTGGTAACAAATGGAGTCGAAATGACTTGGATTATAATTCTGACAACTACTAAGCCTAATTAAGGAATTTGATAGCCTGAATTGAAACCCAATGAGTGGGTAATAGGCCAATGGACCTAATTAGAGGATCTAATAGACTCCTAAGATGATGAATAAGTCATGAATGGATGAATCCTTATATGTCTGTGATTGATGATGATTATTCAGGATGTGCAAGGATGTGCCTGACGTATTTGGAGATTATTAGAATATCTGTGAATGAAGATAAGTATACAGTTTGTGAGTAACTCGAAACCCCTGACTTGGTGTATATGTACTGTACTATCTAGTTTCATATAATGTACTATTTCATAGATTGTACTATTTTATATATTGTACTATTTAAATGCATATGCTTTCATGCATACTATTTGTATTGCATTACACATGCCATGATTCTGTTTTGTCCTGCATTTTGATATGTCATGTTCTGATTCTGTTCGGGTCTATTGTAAAGATCTGAAAAATCAGGATAAATTTTTTATTTTTGTCGGTAGGGCACTATTCATGCGTTATTTGCTAGTAGAACACTATACATGTATCATTTAGATATAAGTTATATTTAGATGCATAATTTGAGTATGCCATAGAAGGAAAATATGCTTAGAATGTTAAAATACACCTCCTGTGAGAATTTGAAACTAATCAGAGATAGTTTGAAAAATGGACCAAAAAGGGCATCCCAGGTGCGGCCGAGTAACAGGCGAAAATAAATTTTTCAAGAAAATATCATTTAAAATAATTTTATGAACTTTGGTTAAAGCATAATGTCAAATTGAGGCATCTCAGGACGGGTTGTTGTAATACCCAAACCCAAAATACCAAACCTAATGACACGTTTTCCGAGAATTTAAATGATAGTCTAGAACTTGTTACGAGAAAGGGCCAAGGGTCAGGAAATATAAAAATATGTATATTCCTATACATGTTTATGACATGTGTTACAAGTATATAGTAATATACATATGATTATCTATATATATATATATATATTAACACATGCAAAAATACACACATTAAGTGTCTATTTTGTGTGTGTATAGCCAAAAGGTATATATAGATATAAATATATATATATATATACACATATATGAACAAATACACATACATATATAAATACATACAAAAATATTAAAGTGTGTGTGTGCAGAACTGTGAAAGGGTGTGTGTGAGTGTCGGTAGCACACACTAAAGTGTGCAAGTGTGTGTTGTGTGCTGTAATGTGTATACATTATATATATATATATATATATAACAAAAAATATCAAGGAACATTAACTATAAAGCTGAAGGAAAAGAAATAAAGGACAAAGGAAGTCAGGAAAGGGAAGAAAGGAAGGAAAAACAAGGGGCTGCAAGTGGGTGAGGTAGGTGGTTTTGGTTTTGCCTTACACATATGCGGTTGGTTTGAGTTTGAGAGAAAAATAAGAAACTAAAAGGAGTTCTAGGATATTCAGAAGTAAAAAGCAAAGGCAAAGAAAGGAGAAAAACAATGTTAAAGAGGTGAACACAAAACTCATCATATTTTCTCTATCTGAAATTTATGCATGTATACAAATTGTTTAGGTTATGTTCATGCATGTATGATATTTAGGATTTATATTCTTAAACAAGGCATGAAAAATAGACCCTAAACACATCAAGAACACCCAGCCGTACATCAAACCACCACTGATGGACCTTGTTGTAACAGGTTTGAAACCATTGAAACCAAACCTTGTTTGGTTTATTAGAACCTTGACTAGACCCTTAAAGTGTTTTAAAAACAATGGTCCACAACCAAGAAAACCAAAGAAAGGCCCTAAAATTTGGTGTTGCAGGTTTTGGGTTTGAAACCCAACCTCACAGTAAACCTCACTTTTAAGAATGAATATTTGAAGTCCTTTAAGCAAGGAACAAAACAAACCAAATCCCATGAACTTTCATGGAGAAATGGCTATTTATCAGCCTAGAAACCGCGGGGGATGTAAGGTTTGAACCAAACGATAGAGCTCTATTTGAGTTCTCAATGAATGCAAAAATGGTCCTTTACAATCCAGAAACAATTTAGAATCGTAAACAGAGAGATTCAGTGAGTAAAAATCCACGAAATTGGAAGTTTGGATTTGTAAAAATTAGGGCAATAGTGATCCTAGGTGAGGGAGAAGATGATGGGTTGACTCAACTCGTTTAAAACCTAGTGAATCGACTCGGACACGTGTTGACAACAAGGGTGAGACACCGCATAAGTTGAACGGTGCCGTTTTGAAGGGGGTGTGTTATGTTTTAATATAAATAGACTTGGTCTGTTTGGTAACAGGGATGGGGCCTAATTTAATATCCCTGGTAAGGATAAGGTAGCTTATCCAGATTTTAAAAGCCTGTACATCGTTTGGCCTGATAAAAATTAGAAAAAAATATAAGGGGCCGCAGCCCTTGGGATTCGAACGCCCCACCTCCCAACCCTAAACCAACACCCAACCCACTTGGACAGGCAAGCCCGTGGAAATAATTCTCACCAAATATATATATATATATATATAGATATATTAAAGAAAATAATTAAGAAAAATAAAGGGGCTGCAACTCTTGGAGACTCAAACGGCCAACCATGGAAAAGCCAAAGACTTAAGCCCACCACTTGCTGCCACTGTGCCACCATGGCACATGTGGCTTATATGTACAAAATTAAAATATAATATTAATTTAACTAATTAAATTAATTTAATATATTAAATTAATTTAATTACTAAAACATAACCCGATGTCCAAATTAAACATGTGAATAGTGTATTTTAACTATTTTGAAAATTCTAAAACCAATGGTGAGGTCCATTTTGCGAGACAGGACATCGAAAAATAAAGACACTTAAAAGTGTAAAATGACCAAATTACCCCTGGTACCCCTAAAGTCAAATGGAAGTCCGAGAGGGTATAAGTTGACTTTCTTCAGCGTTTCAGACTCAATGGTAGAGTCTATTTGATCAAAAGATATACTTATAATAAAGAGATATAAAATTTGATGAATAGCATAAATTCATGTAACTATAGACTGAAACGCTTTCCGATGTTGTGGGCTCAATAATGGGGTCTGCATTTTGAAATAAAGTATGGAAAGACATGACACGTAAACATGTGAAGTAATAAAATCAAACTTAAAAATAATGGAGCTACCAGAAGAGTATAAATTGAAATGAAATTTTATTCGTAATAGTCTAAGAATAGGTTAAGATCACAAATTTAATGACAATTAGATTACATGTGAAATTTATGGAATTTTTTATAAATTATTTTAGGCTCAACAAAGGAAAAGGGAAGGCATATTAATAGCACTAACCCTAAAGACAAAGGTGAGTAATCCTGTATTTGAAGTAGAGATTTAACTCTATGGATTTGAAGAAGTTTTAATTGATTCCTATTTTAAAATATTTCTGTTCGTATAAACCCTATTGTGACATGCTCAGTGAATGGTTTCTACCACAGTTTTCCTTAAAAATATGTTTCAACATGTCTAAGTTTAAAATGCCAAATCTCTTTAAATATTCTGAATTTACATATTCCAAGTATTTGAAGATTCTATCATGAAGCCATGAACATCATGTTTTGAATGCTCTTAAAAGCATCTATTTGAAGAAGTCATGTGTATTGAAATGCAACTATAGGGAGGTCATGTTTTAATGCTTTTAAATAGCATCTATTTGTAAGTGTTTTATACCTCCTGTTGCCATTGGTAAAGCAAGATGAAGCGTGCATAAGCACTAAAAATGATTTTGGGTTACTTTAAAACTCAATTGACATGATGAAAATGATTTTGGGTTTCTTCGAAACTCAATTGACATGATGAAAATGATTTTGGGCTCTTCGGAACTCAATTGACATGATGTATGCCAGGTAGCAGGATCTAATCCCCCAAACAAGAGATTCTCCATTGTAGATGTAAAACTGGAATCTAATTCGAAACGGATTCTACTAATGAAAGTGATAAGATGATATGTTTGAAAATGAAAGTAGGTTTTACCCTCTTTTACTATGCATATTTACATGTTTTGAAGTTCATATACTCTATTTGAAGAAGTACATGTTTAGCTTGAATATTTAAATGTTTCAAGCTATCTGTTTTAAGGAATGCATATATTCTATGTTCAAAGTAGACGAGCAATTGGTAGTAATTGTTTTATAAAAATCTCTTATACTAACCATTGCCAATTGAAAACCCATTACAAATGCTGGAATTACTCGCAAGCTTAGATTAGCTTACCCGGATTTTTATCCGACCCCCTTTCAGGTGACTAACAGTAGTCTTGAATTGATGATGTTGATGATTAGAGCTTTGCCCATTTTGAGGAAGGGCGTAAGTAGTTATGTGCAGGACTAGCAGATTTTTTGGGAAGCACTATAGAATTTTAGTAGTCACATTTTGTATTAGAAGATAGCAAAACTGTTATGTATTAAGCCCCGTGGGGCAGCTGAACATGTATTAATTATAAATTCTTTAAGTTTTTATTATGCTCTGAATGTATATCGATACCGTCACTTATGCGAGCTTCGCCTTAAGGCCCCCGGGCCTGAGGGTGGCAGTCGCGATTCAGGATCCGCACAGGGTGGATTCCGGGTCGTGATAGTTGTAGTGTGACGGGGTCCCGCGACTCATTAAGGGCAAAATGGTCTTTTCACCTCTTGGCCCCTTAAGTATAAATACAGCTCTTGACACTTAAAATTCTCAAAATTGGTCTGACGATATACAACATGTCGTGCTTGGAGAGAAAAGGTGAGAAAAACCTAGGTTTTCTAACTTTTCACCTTCCAAAACTCATCTCTAGCCTTAGAATTTCACAAGGCTTACTTCTAGGAAGTTGTTCTTAATCTCAAGGGCTACATTCTTACCGATTGGTTTAGCTGCACAGCGAGCACAACTCCCTAAGATTGAGAAAAACACTTTTAGGTATGATATTTTTCTAAGTAAAGAATAAAGTTAAGTTTAGGAGTGTTTTTATATATTGATTGTATGACTTACATACTTACTTATTGTTAGAAAACCACCTAGCATATAATTACTTTGAAAACCTAGGGTTGGTACCTTGTATACTTATGTATTCTTTGAAAATTTGGTGAAGTGATGAACATGTAACTTGAGTATATATATGATTCATTACATTCTAGCTTATGTTCATGTAGACAAAGTCTTGTAGTTTGAAATTTATGGTTGCTCAATGTAATACCCCGACCCGAGAATGTCGGGTAATGAGGTGCATTTTACGAGGTTATGAAAAAATGAGTGTAAATATTATGCCCTTAAGAATATGATAAATTAATTTAATGTAATTAATTTATTAATATGAGAAATTAAGTAATTGTTAATATAAAATGTGATGATTAAATTATAAAATATGATTAATTGAATAACTAATTTGTTAATTAATTAAACATAAGAAATTAATTAAATATATATATATATATGTGTGTGTGTGTGAGTGTGTGATATGTATAATATATATATGTAATGGAGGAGACATGAAGTTAAGGGAGGTAAGGTGCCTATGTACAAAATATGTATATTATATGCTATTAGGTGTAGAGGAATGGGAGAAGGAATGGCCCAAAATCAGAAAAGTAAGGGAGGCATGGCTGTTGATTGTGATGGGGTATGGGAGTGAGAGAAATATACATATATACATATATGATATATACACACTCATGACACACGGACAGAAAGAGAAGGAAAGAGAGAAAGAGAGAGGGAGAATTCTGAGAAGAAGGGAAGGAAATCAGAACAAGAAGAAGGAGAAAAACAGTGGAAAAAGGTAAGAAAATGCAAAAATTATCATTTTTCTCTCTCTAGAATTTTGATGTATTAGGAACTATTTTTGAATTATGCATACACATATGATGATAGATATATGTTTATGAGTTTGTCAAGCGTGATTTTAGGCTTTGAAAATGACCAAAAACAGTAAATCCATGAAAACCGCCATTGATGACCTTGCTAAAGCAGGTCTGATTTTCATCACAACCAAACTAAGTTTGGCTTATCCAAACTTCAAGTAGATCTCACAAGCATCCCAAAAACACAAATCCGCGACCAAAAATCACAAGAAATGGTCTCCAAACATTGACTTGCAGGTACGGGTTTCAAAACCCAACCTCACAAATCTACCTTTAAATCCATTTTTCTGAATGGGAAATGAAACCCCATGAAGAGGGGATCAAAACAAGCTAAACCCCATGAAAAATCATCAAGAAATGAGCATGAACCGTGGGTTTACAGTTCGGATTATCATGGCTTAAACCGAGCCTCTGAGCTATATTCGAAGCTCTAAATCAATGTAAAAGTATGCCACAGAGTATTAGGAAGTGATTGGAGAAGAAAGTAGAGAAAATGGGTGCTCAAAATGCCACGAAACCCAACTGTAAAGATTAGGGTTTTGATATGAACAGTTTCGGCTTTGTTGGGGAAGACGACACTGTTCGGGTCGGGTCGGATTACGGGTCAGTCACGGGTTTGGGGAAAACCGGATCCAACAGGTCACAGGTTATGTAAACGGTGACGTTTTGTTTTAATTTTTAAAAAACATTAGGGCTAACGTCATCATGACGTCAGCATTATGTCAAGAACCGACCAGACTGGTTGGGTTGCAAGTAAACCAGACCGGTTCACTTAAAACTTAACTGAACCCACTAGTTTTCTAGTTTTAATTCAATTAAATGAATCAAACCTTTTGGTATTTACAGTTTGACCCCAACTATTTTACTGATTTGTACTGTGGCCCAACTGGGGGAAAAATTATTCAATCTCACCCTTGGAAAATTAATTAAATAATTAAATAATTAATTTAATTATTTAATAAATAAAGTAAAATGACTATTATACCCCTAATTCAAATATTAAGCGAATGAAGTCCAAATTAAACATGTGAATAGTGTGTCCTTACTATTTTGGATATTCTGAGACTAATGGTAGGGTCTGTTTTACGAGACGGGGTCTCGAAAAATAAAGACGCGTAAAGGGGTAAAACGACCAAAATACCCCTTGTCCAAAATTTACAAGTTATTAGTGTATTCTTACTATCTTGGACCTTCTGAGTCCAATGGTGAGGTCCACGACACGAGATGAGGACCCAAACATAAAGACATGTAAGGGGATGAAATGGCCAAAATACCCCTTGACCAAAAATTTACAAGTTATTAGTGTATTCTTACTATCTCGGACCTTTTGAGTCCAATGGTGAGGTCCACGATATGAGATGAGGTCTCGAACATAACGACATGTAAGGGGGTAAAATGACCAAATGAAACCAGAGAAGGTCTAAATTGACTTTCTTCGACCTTCCGGACTCAATAATGGAGTCCAAATTACAAAATGAAGTACGAAAAAATGTGACACGTAAAACGATAAATGACCATTTTGCCCTTTTCATACAAAAGTCCAAATTGAATTATAGGGAAGCCTAAACTGACTTTCTTCGACGCTCCGGACTCAATGGTAGAGTCTATTTGACCAAAAGAGATGTCAAAAATAAAGAGACATAAAATTTGTTGAATAGCATCTGTCAGATGACTATAAATTAAAGTAATGCCAAAGTACTAATCTAAGGCGTATACGAGAAAATGAATTATGAAAAGACACGACACGTAAATATGTGAAGTAAATAAATTTAAATTAAAGTTAATGGAGCTACCAGAAGAGTATAAATTAAAATGAATTTAATTTCTAACACATTAAACTGTGTCATAGGTTAAGAGTACAAGTTAAGTTAAGTTCATATGAAATTATGAAATCGTTTTAGGATCTAATACGATTTAAGCATAAGTTAAGGAATATCGAGATGATATTACAATGAATGTGAAGTTGATGAGATGTTTATGAATTGTTCTTAGGAACTACAAAGAAAGTGGGAAAGCGCAATTTTAGCACTAACCCTAAAGGACCAAGGTGAGTAACCCTGTATTTGAAGTGGAGATTTAACTCTGCGGATTTCAACAGATGTTTTTAAGTTCAAGATATTTCCAGCATTGATATATCAAATTCGGTATTCATGATCTCTGTTTTCTTAAATATTCTGCTATGACATGCTCCACGATTACTTACATTATTTATATTCGTAAATGTTTCCTTTTCAAAATAGTTAGCATGTCTGATTCCTCAAATACTTTGAATTTGATTATTACAAGTATTGAAGCATCACTGCAAAAGTTATACGTCACATGTTTTAAAAACTCATAAAAGGCTTTTATATAAAAGTCATATGACAAACGTTTTGTAAGATAAATAATAAGTACATAGGTAGTGTTGTGAGTTGTACGGAACTCAATGGGCCTATCATGTGCATCAACATATAGTCAGGATTTTGGGTTATACGGAACTCAACTGACCTGTCATGTGTAATGTCTAGTGGCAAGATCTAATCCCACAGGCAATGAGATACCTCGAGGAACCCTATCTGTTCTGTTAGGAAATGAGTCTTACCACCTTTTAGGGACCAGAAAGACGATCCTGATCGGTTCAGTTAGGTTATCTCCATTTATACGTAATACGGGAGTCCGGTTCGAAACGGATTCCACTAATGAAGGAGATAAGATGACAAATAAGTTTGAAAATGGAAACAGGTTTTACCCTCATTTTCAATATGCATATGTTTTGAGTTTTATATACTTTATTTAAGAAATACATGTTATATTATATGTTTTGAAGTTTATATGAAGAAGTATATGTTGGCTTGAATACTTTTAAATGTTTCAAAGCTATCTGTTTTATGAAATGCATATGTTTTGAGTTATATACTCTATTTGACGAAGTACGAGTTTAGCTTGAATACTTTAAATGTTTCGAAGCTATTTGTTTTAAGAAATGCATATGTTCTATGTTCAAGTATACGAGTAATTGGTAGTGAATGTTTACAAAATCTTATGTACTAAAAACCACTGCTAATTGAAAACCCTATGACGAATACTGGAATTGCTCACAAGCTTAGATTAGCTTACCCGGACTTTGTTCGGATCCCTCTTTCAGGTGACTTACGGCAGTATTGATTTTGAGGACGATGATGATGAAGTCTGCCATTTTTAGAAGATTGGATCAAGTAGTTATTTTGTCTAGCACTACGAACATAAGTATGAAATCTTGTATTAGTAAAGTGGTACTCTGTTATGTATAAGCCCCACGGGGCAACTAAGCATGTATTGTTTATAAGTCCTTAAGTTTTTAGTTATGCTCTGAATGTATGATTATGTGTTCCATCGTGAATAGCGGCAGTATCAGACGGATGTGCAAATTTTAAAATGAGAAAAGAAAATAAAAAGTTTTTCACGCTTCCGCAACCACATGAAGCACATCTATTCGATACCGTTGCAGATGCGAGCCTTGTCCCGAGGTCTTCGGGCCTTGGGGCGGCGGTTGCGATTCTGTAATCCGCCTAGGGTGGGTTTCGGGTCGTGACACTCAATGTAGTGGTACTTTGTGTACTTGTGTAATCTTTGAGAATTTTTTTAAGTTGTGAACATGTAACATGATTATATGTGTAATTGATTGGATTATATGCTAAGTTCATGTAGACAAAGTTTTATGGTTTAAAAGTTGTAGTTTTCTTTACGTATGATGCATTATTTAAGGCATACCCCATGTGTTTGATAAATGCCTCATTAAGATTGCATAGAAAAATCAAGGCATCATGGCATACGTGAATCTTTGGAAACATGGCGTGTGTTGAGCATATTGGTGCTGTGTATTATGAGTGTGTAAATCCTGTGGTGAAAAATCCAAAATTAGCCATGGTACTCGCGATCTAACGGGGACGGACCGTGAAGCGAGACATATGACAGTACTCGCGTGCTGATGGGGAAGGACCATGAAGCGAGACATGTGTTGGCCATAGAGTTGCATGTGTGTGTTATGCATATTACCATTACATTGCATTGATGAATTGGAAGGCATATAGCTTATAAATGTTCATTTTGCACATGTCACGCCTTACCTTTGTTCTTTATTTTAGCATTATGTCATACAAGTCATCGTGCTTATCCTATATGGGATTACATATTACAGATGAGGCTCTCGACACTTGAGACTTGATGAAGTCATTAGAGCACGGAGGGGAAAATGGATTTTGAAGTTTATTTGGCTTAAGGGCTACATTTTGTATGTATGGGCATAAGCCTAGATAACTTGTGTTTAATTTAGATAATGGTGGACTATAGACCTTGGGCCATTTTGTAATGTAAGGGCTTAAACCAAAATGACAAATAGAGTATTTTTGTTTAATGTGCATCACATGTATATGTTAGGAACAATGTAAGAAAAAGGACCTTGGTAAGGATTATATATAAGTATGAATGTTAGTATATGAGGCATTAGGAAAGTAGGCATTGAGCCTTGAACTACTTGATAATGTCAGTGTATGTTAAATTTTCATAAACTTGTGGCCATTGAGTGAGGGTGGATTGTGCATATACTTGTATATATAAATTGTTGTAAAATATTATGTAGAAAATGCTTAGAAAACAAAGGAGACCATGTCAAAAATTTTGTGGATTAAAAAGAGTCATTGGGTGTGTAAAATGCCCATATATAAGTGGAAAAAGTGCCAAAAAGTGAGGGTTAAAAACCTTGAGGAAGTAGGTTAAAAATTGAAAAAATTAGCTTGCCACACTTTGAAAAAAAAATTCAAAAAAGGGGGAAAACAGCTTGCAACAAATACACTGTTGCTAAAGTAGCACAGCCTAGGCCAGCCCACGCCCGCGCGCCCTGCGCTTACTGCCTGCGCGTACCCCGCTTGCCCACCCCGCACCTGACACCCCCTTGCACGCCTACGCCTAGCCCCCTGCGCGCCCAGTCCCCTGCACCCCTTGCTACCAACTTTGGTCACTTGCCTTGGGTCATGTTTGGCCAACCCCTAGGCCATGTTGGCCAAACCCCTTGGGCCATGTTTAGCCCATCCCTAGGCCATGTTTGGCCACCCTTTTGGGCCATGTTTGGCCACCCTATTGGGCCATGTTTGGCCACGCTTACGGTTCATGTTTGTCCACTTCCTTAGACCACCTTAGGTAGGATTTTTGACCTATTCTTGGTCTATGCCTTAGGGCATTTGGGGTTCATTTGAGCCACTGTTTCAAGCCACATTACAGACATTTTTGGGGCCATCTTAGAGACCATGCTTGAACATGAATTAGACTAATTTTGACCATTGGTTGGGGTGATATTAGATTGATATTAAAAACCCATCTTGGGTGAGTCCAGTTAGCAAATTTTCATTTTTAGTTTTGAGGAAACAAAGGGAAATAAATGCGTAATCAACTAAATCTATTTAATTACCTTTAATTAATTCATTTTAGTTCATTTTCACTCACTCCTTAGGTTTTGGAAATTCGAGACATGACATCTGTTCTGTTCTGTTATATGTCATTCAGAGTCTGTTTCGATTCTATTTTGTTATGTTGTGTCTTACTCCTGGGCCCACTACAGGATTGAGCAGTTTAGCTTATGCCAGAGCATAACCCATAGTGTAAAGGCCCCATGTCACGACCCGAAACCCACCCTATGTGGATCTCGTGTCGTGAGGCCATCCCAATGGCCGTCCTTACTTTTTCCATTCTTTTACCAATGATAACAGTAAATAATATAAACATGACATTAAAGTGCGAAAGCTTTATTACAATTATTGTTCAAAGACTAAACTTAAACTCGCAATATACTAATCATGAACCACTCTTAGGTGGTGAGTACATGGGAGAGACTTATTCACTACTATCATGCTTCACAACCGTCTCCTTAAGCTCCTGATTTCCTACTATGGTTCTGTAGTATTCTCACCTAAAAAAAATTTAGTAAAGGGTGCGCTACAAACTCAGTAAGTAAAAGCCTATCCCCAATACGGGTGGAGATGACAAAGATGAATACAAGTCAAGGTAACATGATAGCCAGTCATGACAGCGATTGCAGTTATCAGTAAAGTGCTAGAAGGCCAATGATCAGTGAAGCCCAATAACAAGTGTAAGTAGTGGTGTAGCATGGATATGGTTTAGGCACAATAATTACAATCAACATGAATACTGCCACAATAAAAACGGTCACAGTCCAGTACAATTAATGAGAGAACAGTCAATGCATAGAAAATACCTCATAACTCCATATATAAGAACACTTCCATCACCATATGTCCTGATCACGGATTTGACCTGTAGGTCTTGTCGATCCATAAAAACACCCCCATCATCATATATCCGATCACGAATTTGACCGTAGGTCCCGTCGATCGATAAAACATACCCATCACCATTTTTCCATTCACAGTCTCAACATTCAATTCTAAATCAAGATTCTATCATGTATAAGGTATGACATAACATGATATAAGTATACAATGATAGACATCAGTACAATGAATCAAATCATGAGGTATCAATCAATAGGCATCCAGCAGATAGGACAATATCAAGGGTGGGAACAACAACAGTGGATACATACATGAGTACAAGTTTTGGCAGTAATAGAAGGATCGTGGCTTGGAAAACCACGTATAAGAGATAGGAATCCATTTACCTTTTCAATGCGTCCTAGTAGTCCGTGATCTTCCCTTTCCCTTTTGAGTCTCCTATATATCAGTAAACACGTTTCAACTTTAATGACATTATTAAATTTATGCCTCGTAACTTTAAATATCTCTTTTATTACTTTATACTTTTATGACTTCCAATTTGATCTAATTTACCCAAGGGTGAAATGGTCATTTACACGTCTCTATTTTTTGGGTTCCATTTTCATAAATTGGACTTCACCGTTGAGTCCAGAAGGTTTGAAATAATAAAAATCCACTATTTACTTAACTCAATCGGAGTCCGTTTGACTCACCTTTAACGCAAGGGCATTTTGGTCATTTTGGCGTTCTACAGGTATTTTATTTTTCGAGAATCCGTCTCGTGGAACGAGTCCTACCATTAAATCTAGAAGGTCCAAAACAGTAAGTTTTCATTATTCATTCGACAAATTTATGCATCAAAATTTAATTTGACATTAATTAATTTAACTAAATTATTAAATTAATTAAGTGTAGCTAATACATATAGTATTTGAGCCCAAACAGACCACATGTGCCTTGGTGGCACAGTGGCTAAGCTTCTCACCCTTTCCCCCTTGGTCACAGGTTCAATTTACTACCCATTTTCCATTTCATGTTTCCTGTACATTTTTCATTGTCTTTTTTTTTTTTCATTTTCGGTAACTTTGCAAGCCACTCGTTGGATAGCTTTTCCTTTCTAACCAAACACCCCCAAATTCAAATTTAAAAATTTATCCATAAAGTAATAGTGTTGGGCAATCATCTGAATGGGTGGGTCGGGTCGGACCCACCCCGGTTTGTCCCAAAATAAATCACAAAACTCCAGCTGCGCAGCACTTTCCCTACGCACGGCTGTTCATCTTCTCCGTCAACGACGACTCGTCGGTGACGGATTTTCTTGCGTTTTTTAGTAGGGTTCACACCTACAATTCATGGGCAACTCAAATCTATCCTCACGTTTTCAATCGGAGTGTCGGAACACTCCCAAAATGGGGAAAATCGCAGCTTCGATGGAGCTATGCATTTTCCCACCAGCCCTTTTTCTCCCCCATTTTCTACCCTTTTCTTCTACAGTTTCAGTACAAAAGATCCCCACCATGTTCCTGCATCTTATACACATAATTACTAAGCATTCAAATTGAATTTCATGCATCACGATAGCAAAATCAAATTTTTTAATCTTTCGTGTAATTTTCGTTTTCTCACTTGTTTCTGGTCAGTTTTTCTTGATTCAATTTGTATCATAACCCAAATTTCATGCATGGCAAGATCCTAAAATCAAATTGAACATTCATGCTTCTAAAATTTGATGATAGAAAGCTCTTACCCCTGTTTCAGAAACATAAAAAAATGCCAAAATGCTTCAACAGAAGCCTTCTTGCTCATCCTTGTAAGCTCCCCTACTGTCAAGGCGTGACCAAGCTTCGCCATGGAATGCGCCAGCTCCGCAGCAGTAATATACCCATTCCTATCTCTATAAAACATCCTAAATAACTGTCTCAACTGCTCCTCAGTGTAGGATGATTTTGCCGGAAGAAGATCCAGTGCAACCAGGGCAACGAACTCCGAAAATTCAAAAAGGCCATTACTGTTCGTATCCGCCTTCTGTATTAGACAAATAGAGCAAGCCATTGCAAGAACCCAACACTTCAGTTTCGTAGTTATCATGCTTTAACGGATGATCGAGTTCTACGGCTTAATCAAGTTATTCGAACAGAGTAAAGTTAATAACCATTGTTCTGATACGCATCTGAATCGTAGGAGAGTTTCCAATCGTTCACTACTGTTAACTGCTGGCTTGATAGGTAGCATGAAGACAAACAATCCGTCCCTCATATTGAGTTTTCATGGGAGATATGGTACCAGAGATTTCCTGTGGAGATCCAGCAGCAGATCGGGGATCCAATATCACGCGATCCCTCTCGTACGTCTTCTGCCTCAACCTCCTCATTTCCAACTCGAGCTTGAACACATGAGACGCGATGGCCATCGACGTGATCTTCCTCGCGAGACCAAGCTAGTCGTACGAATTCATTAGGATCACAGACAACATCTCATCTAGTAGATGAAAGCCTGGTCCGCTTCCGGTGCTGTGTGCACTGCTCTCCTTCATCTCCGAAACGACTGGATTGGTAATTAAAAGAAGGATTGCAGCTCTGCCGCTTTTCTCTCTCTCTAACCATAACCGCCCCCCTTTAGCGCATGCTTCCTCTCCCTCTCTAATCCTTTCCGTTATGCCCCCTCATCCCTTTATCTTTTTTTTTTTTTTTTTTTTTCTTTCGGTGGTTTTTCATTTCAACCCGGTCTGCCTTTCCCCTGAACCAAACGGTTCACTTCCTTTTAAAAACTGGATTTCAATAACCCTGATTTCCTATCCTATCCTTGGTTTGGATAACCCCAAACCCAATTTCAATTTACTATCCGTGTAACCAAACAAACCCAAATCCATTTAATTTAAAAACCCAAAACGACACCGTATCAATCCCGTTTTATTTCCGGTCGGGTACCGACCCTGATCCAACCCGGATCCGTTTCCTTTTAACCCGAATAGCCCCACGACAATCCGGTCACCCCCTTCATCACTCCGGTAGGAAAACAGTAGGGTTCCGTCACCATCTCCGGTGACGGCAACCTGTCCCGATCAGTTTTCTCTCCCATTTTCAATGCCAATCTCTTCCTTTCTTCCCCAAGACCTCATTCCTATCCTCCATTTCCCTCAAAACCTTCCCAATCTTCTCGAATATGGAGGTTAATAGCTCCGGCCGGTTTTCCGGTGAGCTGGTTTTTCTCATTTTCCCTATGATTTCTTCATCATTTTTCATTCTTTCTTTTTCATTTAGTTTTCTGCACTTGTAAGGTTTAGATCTAGGTTATTTGAACACCATTTTACGCATAAACTATTAGAGAAGTCCAAGCTACCCGAATTATCCTTATACCTGCAACTCCGTTTTTCTACCAGATTTCTCAACCATTTTACATGGTTCTTTTTGCTAAATGTTCCTTATTCTATACTCTTCAAGACCCTATCAATAAAATTCAACTTCATGCTTGAAATCAGAAGTTTAAAAGCTTGATAAAACTCACCAATTTTTCTAGGTTTCTGCTCGCAGTGACCTTTAGAACTCCTCTTGCTCTCGTTTCCAATTCTCCCTTTTCCTCTACTCCTTTTCAGTGTCTTTGATGTTCTCTCTTTTCTGTTTCTTAGCCAACACGACTCACACATATATATATATATATCTATACACCGCACAACCTCTTTCTCTCTCTAGTTTATCTCTCTCTTTCTCCCTCTCTCTCTCTTCCCTACAGTCATTCTTGACTGCCGTGAACCGCCCTTTGATCCTCCATCACCCACGTACCATGCTTGCTATATATATATATATACACAATCTACTTGCACCAAGGTCGGTGGCCTTGGTGCTTCCCTCTCAGCCGCACAGCACACACACACATACACACAGTGACATATGCACTGGTCAGCAGCCCTCTTTCCTTTTTCCCTTGTCTTTTCTTAATATTTCCTTTTATATTATACATGTATTATGTATACATATACATATATATACATAACATACATTATACCATATGTATTATACACATATATAATACGTATCTTATACGTGAGAGTATATCCATATACGTGCATGTATATCCATTTATGACAGTGTACGCATACACTGAATTTTGACGTACTATGTGTATGTGAAATATAGTTGTGCATGGAAATGCGTTCATGCACGCATTACGATGCGATATCTCGAGGTGCTCAGGTGTTGCCCGGCACTTGTTATACATTTCATCATTTACAGTTTCCATTTATTCATTTCCATGAAATACCCTAACATAGAGCTTAAAATAGCTCAGGTTATGCTATTCAGTCGACTTGCCTCGGTAAACGTGTCGTATCCCGGGTCGGGATATCACACATTACATCTATAAGACATGGATGACATGGGAGAGCTACAAGACTGTACTGAATATTATACATTACGTTTATCCCAAAAATGTCCACAACTATCTAATTGATGCTGCACTTTTCAGCTCGCAATAAATCTGGGCTCCAAGACTTGTAGAACACTCAAAAGAGGGGATCAGAGGACCACCGGATTGGCTCCAGCGGTAGCCGCTCCGATGCTTAACTAAGTAAACTGAATTGAAAGACTGTATTGAAATCCAAAGAATGAGCATGAAAATAAAGCGTACCTTTAGGGTTTAATTTATAGGCCATGGCTTTCCTAAGTTGATTAGGATTTGGAGCCATGAAAGTAGCGATTTGATCACCGGAGATAGTAGTTTCCTTGTTGGATATTGCACCATAGATAGAGATGAACATGTATAGTAGTTTCCTTGTCAAAGACTGTTTTCTTATTCCCTGCTCGACAGCCGCTAAGGCAATGACGAGCTCTGGAGTCTTGGTCTGGAGTCTTGGAATTAACTCCGTGATCCTTATCCGGACATGTATGTGCTCTGGAGGCATATGCTCGGCCACTTCTGATCTTTCAGCCTGTCCTGAATGTCTGAGCGCTTAGCCACGGGTTGAGCGTGAGCTGAGTTAGCCGAGTGTGAGCCAAACTATAGACATACGTGTCGAGTGCTGATTGGTCTTGCTCTTTTGTGGTATATCACTAATAAACTGCTATTGTCCTCTTACAGCTTCCTTTCTTGAAATAGTCAGAATAAATCTGTAATGAGCTAACTTAGCCCAGTCAGTAATTCTCCTTTACTCTGCCGTGTGTACAAGTCAATATAGAAAAGCATAATCCAAGAAAGATAAGGATATAAAAACATGATAGCCAGTCAAGGAATATAATAACTCATCAATGAATATCAAATGGTAAGAAGAACAAGTGATAATCAATGGAAATCTGGTCTGATAAAAATAATCATACTGCTACAGTCATGAGCTATTTCAGACATAATATCGTAAGTACTTAATAAAACATGTAATCACATGATCATTCACAAGAAAAATATGATCAACCTATGAATTTCAATAAAAGATAATGATATCAACAAAGGTGGATGCACCTTAACTTGGGGCCCAACATAACTTCTGGAGCAATCATTTAGGATGCGCTCAAGGCCCCTTCCCCCTCAAAATTGTTGTCCTTAACGAGGAGTGCCGCCACCATCCGTTCATGTTGCTAGAGCTCTTGTAATATATAATGTTCCTCCTAAAACCTTGATCCGAAGGTCGTAGTAAGCATTAGATGGAGTTTGTGACTAAGCACAAATCCGGTACTCATAATATATCAAGATCATGCTACTTCAACGAAGTAAAAGTGGAACATAAATGGTTCTCAGTGGCAGAAATATAACTTTTGCCTTTCTAGGCATAACTGGTGACCTTTCGAGGTCATAAAACTAGCACTGCTGAGAATATAACTGGTTTCCTTTCTAGGTAGTAGTACGAAGTGTACGAAATATGATCAAGATATATAATAATCAATAAACACTTTCCACAAGATAGAACAAGTATCACATTATGGATTCAATAAACATCAGGTACATATCAAAGTACAATTTGGCAGTATATGAAAAACTGGTAACATGGCTAGGAGTATCACATGCAATGATCAGCTATTACTTACCTCTTAACTATATCTCTATAATTAAGATCACCCTTTCTCCTCTTTTTGAAGTCCCTATTTAATCAGGAAATACATCTTAGTTTAATATTATTCATCAAATTTTATATCTCATTGCTATAAGTATATCATTTGATAAAATGGACTCTACTATTGAGTCTGGAACTTCAAAGAAAGTCGGTTTAGGCTTTTACGGACTTCAATTTGGATTTTGGTACTAAAAAGGGCAAAATGGTCATTTTGCAGTTTTACGTGTCTTTATTTCTTGGGGTCTATTTTTATAATTTTTACTTCATCATTGAGTCTAGAATGCCCGAAATAATAAAAATTCACTATTTATTTATTTTAATCGAAGTCCGTTTGACTCATGTTAGACTTAGGGGCATTTTGGTGATTTCTTCTTTTAAAAATATTTAATTAAATATTTTAATTTAATTACTTTGGGTCTTTTCATAATTTTCATAAGTCTATGGGCCCCTCTTTTAATTTCTAAAACATTTGGGCCAAAATCAAAATTTTAGAATTTACTATTTCAAGTTGGAATAGCCAAACAGTGGACAAGTCCACAAAACTGGAATAGGATATCCCAATTTCAATTTACAGTCTTAAATTAATTTCTTAAATCAATAGCCAAACACTCCAAATTCTAACTTAAAATACAACAAAAATGACACAGTTTCAATATCTCATGTGTGCGGGTGGGTCAGGTCTGACCCTAACTGTAATATCCCGACCCGGGATACCGGGTCATATGGCACGTAATTCGAGATTAAAGGAAATTTGTGTAAAAATATTTACACCAAAGGAAATAATTAATTAAATAATTAATTAATTATTAATATGAAATTATTAACGCTAATTATGATTAAATAAATTTTGAATACACAAACACACACTTTATGGTGTATTGTGTGTATGATATAAAGTGTATAAAAATATATATATACACATGTCCATGTATAAGTATGTATATATAAATAGTTAAAATAATTAATTTATATACAATTCATGAAGGCATGTATATGTATAATTATGTATGCATGTATGTACATAGATACATTATATATGTATTTATATATAATTAATTGTTCATATATATTTATATACATATATATAGATATACATGTGTAAAGTATGAACAGTGCACAAGGTGTGTGTGTGTCGGTTGAGCTGTGTGTGTGTGTGTCTCCATGTGTTGGTGTGTGTGTGATATATATATATATATATATATATAATATACAATATACAAAATATCAAGGATCCATTTAATGTAAGGTGCCAAAATGAAAAAGCAGAATTAATGAAGTGTAAGATGGATGATAAGGTCAAGAATGAGGGCTACAAACGTGTAGAGATAGAGAGAGAAAGTGAGGAGAGAGAGAGGTCGGTTTCTTCTCTTTAAAAGAAAAGCCAATACATATCTTGTATGTTTGAACCTTAAGGAAGCAGAGAAGGAGAATGGAGGAAGAATCAGAAGTAAGGAAGGAGAAAAAACAGCAACAAAGGTGAGAGTTTTGAAAAACTATCAAATTCTCTCTCTAGAATTTCTCTACATACAAACTGATTTAAAGCTTCCATTTGATATATATGATGTCTAGAACATATTCTAAACATAACAAGCACGAAAATTTAGCTCAAAAACGCCCAAAAACATGAA
This sequence comes from Nyssa sinensis, assembly GCA_008638375.1. Lineage (NCBI taxonomy): Eukaryota > Viridiplantae > Streptophyta > Magnoliopsida > Cornales > Nyssaceae > Nyssa > Nyssa sinensis. The sequence goes on from VIRR01000424.1 coordinate 79,037, forward strand.
ACCCAGAAGCATCCTCCATTGATGACCTTGCATGAAGCAGGTCTGATCCGAGGGAAACCAAAATTTGTTTGGTGTATAGGGACCTCTAGTAGACCCTACAACCATGCTAAAAACCATCAACCGCGACCTTGAAGCTCGAAAATTGACCCTCAATTGTCTAGTTACAGGTTACGGGTTTACACCCTAACCCTTGAAACTCAAGATTAAAGCCATTTGTTTGAATGAAAACTTGATCCCCATGAAGAGGGGATCACAACAAGCCAAAAAGCATGAAAAACCATTGAGAAATGAACCTATACGACCGAGATGGCAGTTCGGGTTATCACAACCAAAACCGAACATATGAAGGAGTTTTAAACTCCAAAACGAATGCCAATCGACTTGTTTTTACCTTAGGAATAAATTGGGACCAAAACAGTGGAGAAAGATCGGTTGAAATGTCACGAAATAGAAGGAAAAGAAAACCTGCAAATTAGGGCAACGTAGGGGCGAAATGAAGAAGATGACGATGAGTTAACTCGGTTTAAAATGGCCGAGTTGACTCGGACAGGTGGCAGCCTCTAGGCTTGCCACCGATTTATTGAAACGCCACCGTTTTGGACTGTCGGTTAATTTAAATGAGATTAGGGCTGACGTCATGATGACGTCAGCCACATGTAAGCAGACCGGCTAAACCGGTTGGTTTTCAACCAGACCGGACGGTTCACTTAAAATTAAACCAAACCCTTTGGTTTTCAAATTATATAAAATAAAATAAAACCAATACTTTCTATAATTGCGGATTGGCCCCAACTGTTTAAAAGAATTCTACTGTTGCCCAGATTATGAAGTTTTTATACATTTAGACCCCTGGAAAAATAATTAAATAATTAAATAATTAATTTAATTATTTAATAAATAAAGTAAAATGACTATTTTGCCCTTGGGTCATAAATAGAGTAAACGAAGTCCAAATTAAGCATATGAATAGTGTATTTTTACTATTTTGGACATTCTGAGATCAATGGTAGGGTTCGTTTTACGAGACGGAGCCCGAAAAATAAATACACGTAAGGGGTAAATGACCAAAATACCCCTGACCCAAAATTTACAAGTTATTAGTATATTCTTACTATCTCGGACCTTCTGAGTCCAATGGTGAGGTCCACGACACGAGACGGGGTCCCGAAAAATAAAGACACGTAAAGGGGTAAAATGACCAAAATACCCCTGGTACCCCTAAAGCCAAAATGAAATCAGAGAAGGTCTAAATTAACTTTCTTTGACATCCCGGACTCAAAAATGGAGTCCAAATTACGAAACGAAGTACAGAAAAATATGACGCGTAAAACGATAAATGACTATTTTGTCCTTTTTCATATAACAGTCCGAATTAAATGATACGAAAGCCTAAACCGACTTTCTTCGACACTCCGGACTCAATGGTAGAGTCTATTCGACCTAAAGAAATGTCTAAAATAAAAAGACATAAAATTTGATGAATAGCATCTGTTAGATGACTATGAACTGAAGTGTTGCCAAAGAACTAAACTGAGGCAAGTACGAGAAACGAAATACGAAAAGACACGACACGTAAACACGTCAAATAAATAACTTACATTAAAGTTAATGGAACTCCCAGAAGAGTATAAATTGAAATAGATTCAATTTCTAACACATTAAATTGTGTCATAGGTTAAGAATACAAGTTACATTAAGTACATACGAAATTACGAAATCGTTTTAGGATCTAATACGATTTAAGCATAAGTTAAGGAATATCATGATGATATTACAATGAATGTGAAGTTGATGAGATGTTTATGAATTGTTCTTAGGAACTACCAGGAAAGTGGGAAAGCGCATTTTTAGCACTAACCCTAAAGAACCAAGGTGAGTAACCCTGTGTTTGAATTGGAAATTTAACTCCATGATTTAAAAAGAGTTTAAAGTATAAGATATGAAGTATTTGAAGTTTCAAATTCAGTATTTTACATGATTCAGTTTTTAATTATTATGTTTTATAAACTCATGGTGACGTGCTCAGTGATTGGTTTCTGCAACAGTTTTTCCTTCAAATACTTTTCAGCATGTCTAGTTTAAAATGCAATTATTGTTAAATATTCTGAATTTGTTTATTTCAAGTATACGAATGTTTATCACGAAAGTATAAATGTTATGTTTTTAAGTACTCACGAGAGTTATCTATTTTGATGTACTCACATGCTAAATATATTTTTAATGCAAGATTAATGGTGCATAAGCACATAGACAGGATTCTGAGTTTTCAGTTGCCCTGTAAAATAGGCAGGATTTTGGGTTGTACGGAACCCAATTGCCCTGTAAAATGCCAGGTAGCAGGATCTAATCCCCCAGGCATGAGATATCTCCATTGATAAGTAATATGGGACTCCGGTTCGAAACGGATTCCACTAATGGAAGTGATAAGATGACAAATGATTTGAAAATGGAAGCAAGTTCTTACTCTCATTTTCAACATGCATATGTTGAGTTTTATATACTCTATTTAAGAAATACATGATATGAAATATGTTTTAAAAGTTCACATGTATAAGTTTAGCTTGAATACTTTAAATGTTTCAAAGCTATTGTTTTACGAAATGTATATGTTTGAGTTACATACTCTATTTGACGAAGTATAAGTATAGCTTGAATACTTTAAATGTTTCAAAGCTATTGTTTTACGAAATGCAATATGTTTTGAGTTATATACTCTATTGACAAAGTATGAGTTTAGCTTGAATACTTTAAATATTTCAAAGCTACATGATTCAAGGAATACATCTATTCTGTATTCAAAGTATACGAACAATTGGCGGTGATTATTTTACAAACTCTTATGTACTAAACCACTGCTAATTGAAAACCCCATGACGAATGCTGGAATTGCTCACAAGCTTAGATTAGCTTACCCGGACTTTGTTCGGACCCCCCCTTTCAGGTAATTAGCAGCAGTCTTGACTTGAGGACGTTGATGATGAATCTGCTGATTTTGGGAAGATATGTTTAAGTAGTTTCTCTTCAGAAACCTATGAACTCTAGTAGTACATTTTGTATTAGTAGACAATGTAAGAATATGTATTAAGCCTCAGGGCAACTAAACATGTATTGTATTAATGTTATAAGTCTTTAAGTTTTTAGTTATACTCTGAATGTGTAACCATGTATGCTATGTATGGAGCGGCAGTACCGAACGGATGTGCATAATTTAAAAATGATAAAAGAAAAGAAAAAGTTTTTCACGCTTCCGCAAAACGTATGTTGCACTTCTATTCGATACCGCTGCATATGCGAGCCTTGTCTCGGGGCCCTCGGGTCTCGGGGCGGCGATCGCGATTCGGTGATCCGCTTAGGGTGGGTTTCGGGTCGTGACACTAACCCAAAACCCGAAACCTGGTTACTATGCTTTTTCTCTAGTGGGTCTCCAGCGTCTTCTCTAGCACCGTTGGTCTTTTTTTTATCAT